>PVIR01008846.1:0-55296 GCA_004026965.1 Petromus typicus | reverse complement strand
ATAACAATACTGGGTGTGGAGACCCACACCCAGCAGCAACCAGTACCACATACCACAGTGCCGGGCGTGGTGGCTCACGCCTGTAATCCCAGCACTCGGGAGGCAGAGGCAGGAGGATTGTGATGTGAGTTGGAGGCTGAGCTCAAGGCCAGCCTGAACCACAAAGCGAGACCCTGTCTCCAAAAAAACCTAAAAAAAACAAAACAAAAAAAAAAAAAAGAAAGAAAGAAAAAAACTCTTTACCAGAAAATCACAGACCAAATTCTTTGACACAGTTGTAGTAAGTCAAATCCAACAATCTCATAGCCAAAAAGTTTGTCCTAGCAACACCAACTTAGTTTAACATCCACTAGACAAAACCCTGTGCTCATGTCAGAGACGCAGAAAAAACAGTGAGCAAAACTCCAAGTCCATTCATGAAAAAACAGCAAAGTCAGAGAGGAAATTCTTAAACATGATACAAGCTATTAAAACACTACAACTAACATCACAATTAAATAGTGAAAAATGTTTCACTCTTAAGGGCAAAATCAGTGTTGTTTAAGATCTTAGCTAGTGGAGTAAGTAAGAAGTAAAATGCAGTGGGCTAGGGATTTAGCTCAGTGGTATCATGCCCATCCTGCAAGCACAAGGACCTAAATTTGATTCCCAGTACCACAAGAAAAAAAATAAAGGTAAAATGCATTCAGATTGAAAAGAAAAAAGGAAAGCATTTTATTCCAAGATGGCATGTTTGTATATTTAAGAAACCTTGAAGAACTTATAAAATGGTACTACATCTAATAAGTGTATGCTGAATAGCAAGGTCACAGACCACAAGTTAACATATATACTATAACCAATTTTATTTCTATATATTGATAAACAATTGAACAATGAAATATTAAAAAACAGTTCTATGACAGTATCATCAAAAATTTTTTTGAGATAAGCTTTATAAAATATTTACTATATGATTCTAAATTAAAAACTATAACACATTAAGAAATTACAGAATTAAATATATTGATAGATCTACCATGTTAATGAATTATAAAAGTCAGTATTTTTAAGCATGAATTTTTTCTCTCAAACTGATAATTAGTTTCAGGCAATTTCAAACCTTCCAGGCTTTTCTTTTTTTCCTCTTTCTTTTTTTTAAAGAAATCGACAAGGTGAGTCTAAAATGTATGTGGATAATTTAAAGACATGAATAGCCAAAACCATTTTGAAAAAGAACAAAGTTGGAGCATTTAGACTGCTTGATTTCCAAGATTTACTACAGAGCTAAAAGAATCAAGAATGTGTGACATTGTAGTAGTGGCAAACCTATGGCACATATGACACAGAAGGTTGTATCATTGAAAGCTCTAAAAGGTTCACCATCACTGGTCTAGGGAAACACAAACAGCAATAAAATAAAAGTACAGAAGTAGACCCACATATACTGATTTTTGACAGAGTTGACAAAATAATTCAATTTGGGGGAAAATGTAGTCTTTCAATAAATAGTGCTGAAATATTTACATATTCATTTGAATATTAATTCAATATTTACATATTTACATGAGAGAGGTGACTTCAACTTTTATTTCACAGTTAATCCTAAAATTAACATGTGTCATAGATCTAGACATATGAACTAAAATTATTAATTTCTGAATTCAGAAGCCAGAAGGGGTTCGTTTTTATAAACAGCTATGACTGGGTATTGTGTATAACTGCTTCTGAGCTATAATAGCAGAGCTAAATGCTTGGGGCAATATGGCCTACAAATCTAAAATACTTACTATTTGCTTCTCTAAGCACAAGTTCAGGATCTTTTTCTAAAAGAAAAACCAGGACAAAATTTAGAGAATGATATATCAGACAGACACAAAAAATAAGAACAATAAAATAAATCACTGACAAAATTTAAAACTTCTCTTAGACTGTTAAGGTATGAAATGTAAGTTACAAATTGAGAGAAAATATTTGAGAAAGGACTGGTATACAAATTATTTCAGGACCCCTTGTAACTCAGTGATAAAATAAATAGTAATGAAATAAAGAGACATTTTGTAAAAGAAGATAGATAACTGGGCAATAAGCACATGAAATAATGTTCCAAATTATTAGTATCGGGGAAAAGCAAATTTAGTGCCATACTACTAAGTGATAGTAACATTTTTCTGCTAGACTGAAATACTAAATGGTTGGTCAGACCATAAAATAACTGTAATAGCAATGCGCTGCATGTAAGGTAAACACAATCACAACAGAAAACAACCTCAAGGGTTGGGGGTGGGGGTCCTGGGGATGGAACAGATCCTTGTGCACACTAAGCACTCTACCACAGAGTCACACTCTCAGCCCCTCTGGCAGCTTCTTATAGTTAAACATAAAAATGTAAGATTTAACCCAATAACGCTGCTTCTTCATATATCCAAAAGAAATAAAAACACATGATTTGTTTCAAAATTTGTTTACAGAAATTTTTTTCCTAACAGTCAAAAACTGGAAACAACATATCCATCGACAGATAAATGAATAAAAAAAATTATGGCATAAACTTACATTGGAATACTAGTTAAATATTCATGACAAAACAAAAAAAATCATGAATGAACTTTGAAAATATTATGTTAAATCAAAGATACCAGCCTCTCCCAAGTATGTATATATGTGTAATATTCCATTTATATAGAACTTTACAGAATATACATGAAAGCTAGTCTTCGGTGACAAAATGTCTTACCACTTGTCTAGAGACAAGGTGTTGAATGAGGTAGATGCGGGAAGAACTGCCAATGAAGGATGTGGGAACGTTTTAGAGTGATGAGAATGGTATATATTTTGAACACGGTGGTAATTTTAAAACTCAGACTGTGTTCTTAGAAGCAGGACATTTTATTCCATGTAAATTACACATTAAAATTTATATGTTTATATGTGTATATAATATCAATTATAATATGTGCACCTTAGCTAGACCTATATTCAAACTATTAAAAATGACCTATAATTAGACTAACCAATGACTAGATATCAGGCAATGTTGGTAATGAATTTAATAAGCAATATTTCTTTTGGGAAATATATCATGAAATGGATAAGAATATGATATCTGGGATTTCCTTCAAAATAACATGGAGGATTAAATGAACAGGAGTATAGTACAAATGAAAGAATGGTCACAAATTAGTTGATAATCTTTGAAACTGAGGTTGAGTACACGAGTGGGGGTTCATTGTAGGATTTGGTCTACTTTCATGTAGGTTCAAAATTTCCATAATACAGAATTATTGTGTTTTGATTTTTTAAAAAAGTCTAACTCTCAGATGTACTCTGGGCTAGCTCAATATTTTTCCCATAAGCTCTATCACTCTTCCTGCAGAATTCCCTTCCCGTTTTCCCTCAGCAAAACACATATGTAATATGTGGTGCAAGGATGACCTAATACTATTGTCCAATGAATGTCCTTTGGAAGCAAGCCAACTATAAACAAAGCTTACACACTAAGCACAAATCTGACATTAGCTGGTAGCTGAGGAATAACAGGTAAACTGTATAAGTAAAATCATAGAAGGTTCTATTTAGGTAATCCCTGAAACTCAAGTTCTTCCCAATACTTTTCGAAACACATTAATTATCCCTGCCCCTTTCTTAGAAAGTAAAACGATGGCACTGAAAATTTTTCTCAGCAACATGTATTGAAACTGTTTTAAGAAAAAGTCTTTTCTAGGAAGACAGTGTCATGAGATGTCTGCTGTCCAAAAAAGGTGGCTCATTTGCTTATCCCAGTAATAATAAAGGATAAGAGACATACCTGCCACACAAATCTTTACCATGCTAGAATGTGCTTCTACCTTCGTTTACCCCTCTTCTTTACGCACATGAATGTGCCTCTATGTGAATAGCTGATCGCCATGCTAGAGGTGAGTGGGAAATTAAAAACAAGCAAACACGATAGCTTCAAAGCAGAAACGTGTAAGTGGGGTCAGTGACATCCTGGTATGCATTAGCGAAAACTAGCAATTCTGTCCGGAAGGGCCCTTCTATCTGCTGTGCCTATTAAAATCATATCTTTATCTTCAAACTCACAAAAACACCACTTCAGGCCTTTTCATCTCCACTGAAAATATTAACTCTTCTACTTTCTGCTAGGGCATTCACCATTCTTCTCGCAAGGGATCCATATTATTAGGCTTTAGGTTTTATTTATTCCAGAACATATATTTTTATTCAAATAGAGATGTTCTACAGTACTCTGTCTAGCAGCCTCGGATCCTCCTGAATTTTCTAAATAGTGAATAGATTACCAATGGCCCAAGAATTAAAACCCTTACAGGACAGCCCCTTTGCTCAAGGGTACTACTACTACAACCTGAGACCAACAGCAGCTTTGGTAAAAGCCCACATTCCTAGGTCAAGGGCTTTTTTACAGCTGGGTGGTGACTATGCTGATAACTGAGGTGGATGTTCTATTTTCGGAAGGTGGGGTTGTGGGGATGACCAACCGCCATCGGGTGACTCAGTAACGCTTTCACCATCTTAGCCGAAGTTCTATTTCTTGCCACTTAGGGGACCGAGGCACCTCCCAACCTGACCTACTTTACTTTCTTCAGGACTCCTCAAAAACACGGTGCTGGAGCTACACTACTGCACAGGTAACGAAGCTTCGGTGTCAGAGTTCCTCACTTGCAGTTTCCTCAATAAGGAAGCGTTTCTCTCAGGCATTTCTGGCAAACTGCCTTTAGAAATCACTGCAAGATCTTAATTTCCAGCACTCCCAGAATTAACTCATTCTAAACATCCACCCTCACATCTAATTCTGAATTATTTTTCGGGAAGCGGGAACATCCCTTTTCAGACTCACTAGGGAGAAGCTAACTGCCAAAGAAAAGGTAAAGGTAAAGGTAGAACACGAAGTTGCTGGGCCTTTTCTGCCGCCCTGAAGCATTGGGGTGTCTACAAAACACACAGTCCCCCCCAAAGACAGGGAGTGTCCCAAAACAGTGTGGAGCCCCACTCTTGTTCTCTAAAGGGCAGTGGTGTAAACGCGGCATCCGTCGGGCTCTAACAGAAAGAGACTGTCAAGAGCACAGTGTGGGGGCCCCCACCTAGTCTCTACCGGATAGCGGTGGGAAAGATGGGTGAACCCGGCCCAAATCAGGCTCTCAGAGTCCTGGGCTACTTGGTTTCGGCCGAGGCAAGGCTTCCTCTGACACCAGATTTCCACCGTAGACGGGGACCTGCGACACTCGGGACAGTAAACACACAGGCTACTCTCTCCTTGAGGCACTCGCAATCTCCCAGTTTATCAATTCCTATTTTACAAAGTACACGCCTGGCCCTTGGGCCACAGCTAGCGAAAACCTGAAAGGGAACGGAAGAGACTACATCAAGGGGAGGACAAAAAGGCGCGGGGAGTGTCCGGGACACGCCAGAGGGGGCACCGGGCAAAGCCAGGGAAGTGTTGGCACCTCGCGGTCCTCCCGCCCACGTGACTCAGCCGAGGTCCGGATGAAGTTGAGCGGTAAGAAAACCTAAGTATGGAACGTGAGGCATTCGTTACTTTACCTCAGCCTCTGAACGTCGGCTGAAATTTTAGAAAACCGTCACCAAATTTTCATCAACAGATCTCACAGGGACAAATAGACCCGAAGGCCGGGGAGGGAAGCCGAGGGGAGGGTCAAAGGGCCCCGAAAGTCGCAGGGCAGCGACAGCGCCGGCGGAGAGCGAGAAAGCTGCTGCCGAACGAACGCTCCGCGGAGACGGGGTAACCAAGGACGCGCCGCGAGAACCTCTCCGCGGCCGCAACGCCCGTTCGCCCGTCGCGCGAGGACCCCGCGCGCGTCCCGGCTCCACCCGCAGCCCCGCCCGCTCGCCCCACGCGGGCCACGCGCTTCAGCGGCCGGCGCACGGGCGACCCCACGCCCGAGCCTGGCGGGACGTGCGCCGCCGCCCGCACTCACCCGGGCTCTCCATGCCAAGTCCGGGACGCGAACGCTTAGGGCCGGAGCCCCCATCCCCCATGCGCAGCCCCACGCCGCCGCCGCTGCTGCCGCTGCGGCCAGCACCGCGCCGGCCCCGCCCAGGCGCCCGGCCGGGCCCGCCCCGCCCGCCCCGCCCCGCCCCGCCCCGCCCCGCCTCGCCCCCAGGCGCCGCGCGGACCGACGCTTGGGCCGGACCGCAGCCCGCGGCAGGTAGTTTAAGCACGCGTGGGTGCGGCTCTCCCAACCCCGTCAGACTCGGTCCTCACCGTCGCGGGACGTGGCGGTTGCAGCCAGGCAACGGTGCCACTTAGGCGAAAGTCACCTTTTTCACTCTTCGGGAGGGAGCACGACCTCAGTCCTTGTTTCACTGGAATTGTTTCTGGTGGACACTATGAATTACGTTTAAGGGGTCCTCAACTTGTTTGGCTGCTTTCCTCCTTTTTCCTTTTGAAACAAAATATATTTGCGTCTAACTTTAAAAAACATTTCTGAGGCTGTGGATTTAGCTCAAGTGGTACCACGACTACCTTCGAGGCCCGGAGTTGGATCCTCAGTACTGCAAAGAAAAAAAAAAAGGCATTTCTTCCTTCAATTGATTGTCATACTCAAAACATTTCTTTTATGAGGAGTACCTAGCCACATGGAAGTGCTCTATGAAAGCTACCAAAATGGGCTGCGTGTCCCTCTAACCCGGCAACTTGCTCTTACCATTCATTGTTGCTGATTAGTGGAACTCAGCGACATGAGGGAAAATGACAAAATCAAAGCATTTATCTAGATGCTGGCCCACACATCTTGTGAGGGGGAAGTACAGTGTTTATGTTGAGCTGTTTGAGTACTGGACGAATTAGTTACACTCAGTCACTCTACCGAGAATATCTTTTCTGTCATCTCTCTTGCCACATAACAGCACTCTATGAATATTAACTCCCAAGTGGGCAAAATCATGGAACATAGTACTTGGAAAAATCTCTCAACCTTATATTCCTCTTAAATTTCTCAATATACGTGATTATTGAAATATTACTACCGTAATCACCTCTCTTCTCCATTAATACGAGGGAATGTAATATTTTAAAATATTTCCAAGGAAGCTGACTTTTTTTTTTTAACATTAAGACCAATACAATTATTAACTTGGAATTAATGTCAGAAATCTGCTATCAGGTAAAGGTTACTGTGTTTCAAAAGAAACTAAGGAATAAAGGACAATACCTCTACTTACTTCTCTAAAAGTGTATCAGAACTTGCCCTAAAAATCCTTACAGATCAGTTTGTCTTAAAAAGAAAAAGAAAGTGTATCTTAGCTAAAGTAGTTATGATCAGGGCTTTGGGAGACAGGGAATAACAGATAAAAAGCAAGAGATCAGAGGCATAACTGAATACCAGATTAATAATAAAACGTGGCAGATGATATGATAATTTAATTTATACTTACAGTGTGTAGCACACAAATACTGTGTCCACTGATACGTTCTTCATTCTTTCCATGATAAAAAAAATCATCTTTTTTTCTGAAACTTTCTTGTTTTCTTTTCTGAAAATCAATCTGTTCGATGTCATGTTGTTCCCAGAACACCAGGGCCAATAAAGAAGGTGATACATAAGGAAGTTTACTGAAAAGATATAAAAGCAAAGAAGTAAAAGTCTTGCTAGCCAGGAGAGGGTTGTGAGTAGGTTACCTATTAGGGCTCTTTGTCTCAGGACTTTTAAGGAATTTGGAAGGGAGCTTGGGACATGTGGAAGCAATATAATTTCTGTCTTATAAGAGACTACATCCTCTTTAGGGTCTATCTAGGTAGCGTTCACACAGTGCCCGTAGAGGGCCCATGTGCCTTGGAGCCTGTGGCCTTCCCAGTCATGCTCTGAGGAAGTTCCAGGACAGCTGGTGGGAGTTACTGAATAAGATTCCTGGAGGGTCATGACTGAGGCAACTGCATTTTGAACTTCTTTGTCCTATTTTGGGCCTCCTGTCCTTTTCGCCTAATAGAATCCTAACTCCTGTCTTCCTAATGCCTGTTCCATTCCCCCTCTGCAGAGGTGACTTTTGCTACCATTAGGGAGAAGGTAGATGAGAGCTCCAGCAGCTTCGGCTGCACTGGGGCAGTGAGAAGGGGTTGGCAGTCAGGGGCACTGACCAGAGCGCTTGTGTCGTGGCCTGTGACGGAAAGCAGGTGGGAGTTCTGTGGGGCGTCACATCTGTTATCGTCTGAAGTTGAATAGGCTCTGGAGGAAACAAAGCAAATGGGAGATTTCATAAACAGGGAGTAGCGAGAGCATCAGCATGATATGAAGGGTTTGCGAGTCCCACCCCACAGGGCTTGAAGGAGGGACTTCGTGAACCTAAACTGGGTGAGAGACTGTTTTAGTGAAGAGCCCAGATTAAAGATGGATTTAGATATTAGGAAGATGAACTGATGATAGAATTAGTCAGCTGGTAAAGAACCAGCAGCAGTACATTTCCTCCTCCGTGAGAAAGGCAGAGTATGATAGAATCTCTTGCAGAAGAAATAAAAGCCAGTTCTTGCAACGGAGAGAGTGGTAGTTCTGCCTGGTAGCCAGACAAACATAAAGGTGGGTTGTAAGCTATGTCACTGGGGGAGACCTTGGAGTCCCAGGACGACCAGGCACCTATGGATGAATGTCTGGTTCCAGAAAAATCAGTCTTTTATACACATAGAGGGACCTTTATTGGTGTGATCTTGGAGGGCTTGACATTGCAATATTTTGGGTGATATATGAAAACAGAAAACCTAGAGACAAAGCAATATCTTGTCTCACTGAGTACAAAGCCCATTGAGAGAGACAATGCCAGGTGTGATTATTGGTGTCATTTAGTTCGCTCTCTTTTTAAAAAATTAATTGACATTTATAAAATACCCTCCCCACACACCATAGAATACACATTATTGTCAAGTATCCATTGGACATTTATCAAGATAACTATATTCTGGGTCATAAAACAAATTTCTGCAAATTTAAAAGGACTGAAATCATACAAGGTATGCTATTGACTGCAATAGATTTGAATAAGACTCAGAAACAGAAAGATAGGTTGAAAAATCTCCACATATTTTAAAATTTATATTTCTAAATAATCAAAGTTGGTGTCTTTTAGTTCTAACAGATAATCCTACCCATATTCATGAGTAGTTATGGTGTTTGTTTCCCCACAAAAAGAACTCAGAGAAGTTTGAGGTACCATCACTCTGTTCTCTTTGAGGTTCCTAGTGAGGACCACTTCTTTTTCATCATAGTCTCATTATATTAGAATGAGACATTCCAGAAGGAGAGTCCAAAGAACCTCAGTACAGGTCCTGTGCCATCAAAGTTAGAGAAGCAAGAAGAAGGCTTAAAATACAGAGATGTAATCTGTCCTGCAGGCTGATCATTCTGTTCTGAGGAAGTATTTGTCCAGGTCGGGAGTTGAGATCAATTCTCTCTGTCTCTCATAGGGTGAGAAAACCAGGTGAGAGTCAGACAGCATTGTTTTCAGAGTGTGGGGGCAAAGAGTCCTATTTTTTGAGGATGCATTCCCACAGGGTGTTGGGAGCTGATGGAGCTTCCCATTTTTCTGAAGAACATCAAAAGGGACAAGAAATCCCTTGCTTTCCCTATTCAAGTACTCCCAGGCCAAGGCACACTTTGGCTACTTGTGAGGCCCTAGCTGCTAAGGACCATAGATTACAATCAAGAAAGAGGAAAAGATGCCAGAGTAGTAGCTCTGACCACCATACCCTTTTCCCTCTGTTATGTCCTTTTGAAGCTGTTTCGTCGTGACCAGAAATTGGACTTGCTTTACCCAAAAGAAATTGAAATATTTCTGTAAGTGAAACTAAAGATCACTGCCAGATCCTTAATTATGTGCCAAAGGACAGCCACGACCAGTAATCCTAGGGAAGGATCCTGGCAGCCATAAAATAAGACAGAACAGTTCAAGCATTCTTTTAAGGCCATATTTGTCACTAAACCCAAACTCATAGCAAAGGTCTTGACTAGACCTAGGTGTGGTGTCCCTTATCCTTGCATCCCCAGCACTAGAGGCAATGAAGAAGGACCATAGCTGACAGTCAGACTGGAGAGAGGAATAGACTGGGGAGCAATGACTGAGGATTCAAGAGTCAGTGTTGTGGTCCTTTAGCCCTTTGAGTAACAAGGAGGATTAGAAGGAAAAGCTTAGGAGCAACCAAACCACCAAGAACAAAAACTCCAAATACCCAAATATATATTTTTTTCTTTCATAAATATCATGCTTTGCAAGCCTTTCTCCACATATTTGGACCTCCTAGTTTGCCTCTACCTTTCCTTTTTTCATCTTATATAAAATCCTCTCATACCAAAAATACATCTTTATACTTTTAACTTTCTTTGTATTTTCTTCTCTGTCCTACTTACTAGTTTCTTTCTCTAACAAGCCTAATAACTGCTTGGATTTTAAAATGTCCCTAGTACATTTTTCCCCCTGTGGTCTCAGAGAAAGTTCAGAGGTGTTTACATTTTCATTAGGACAGCTGACCTATGCATTTCCGAGAGGGTTTGAACGTCATCCTTAGATTAGCCCAAGCAGAGAACAGAAGGGGAGCATGTGAACCATGTAATTGCAGTTTAAGAGCTACTCCAATAGATATAAAATATTTTTTACCACATTAAACAAAAATTAGCAACTTAAATTGGAGTCCAGAAATAAGTTTATATATCAACCAAGATTTGCCCTGTGTACTCTTGGTAGGCCCTCAAAAGTTGCCAGGAAGGGTGTTCCCTCACTGGTATTGCTAGTTAGGAGCTGACCCCAACTTTATTATTATTTACTACAATCTGTACACAGTTCACAAGCTGCTCTTTCTATCATCCTCAGAAATGAAAGCCATAATCTTGGCATGAAAGTGCCACTTTATCTGACATTTAGGAGTGTAGGAGAGTAATTTAGCAGATGCGAATCATTGAAGAAGAAGAGTTTGAGTGACAGGAAAATGGGTCTCAAGGGCCAAGGGTGTGGTTCAGTGGTACTGAGACTGCATAGCAAGTACAAGGTCCTGAGTTCGATCCCCAGTATCAGGGAGAAAAAAAGTGACTCAGGAAAGAGACAAAGAATTATTATAGGAAGGACCCCAGAACTCAGAAACAACCAAGGTAAAACATTTAGAGTGTAGGAAGAGATTATGTGGCAAAGATATTTTATGTTTTTACTTTTTGCACAAACACAAAACATCAATTTAGAAGATGCATGTGAATTATCTTAAGCTCTTTGGAGCCTATGACATTCGGACCATATCAAAACTGTCCTTTCCCAGTTTTTGAAGCAGCAGATGCCCTAAAGTCTTTCAGCTGTCCAACCTGTGCTCACAAGAGTGCAACCAGACAGTTAATATGAGACAACAAGATATAAGATTGGTTTAGCTCAGCAAGAGAGGGATGATAAGGCATTTTATCCTCTCTAACACTTGTGGCAAATTAAAGAAGCGATGTGTCCAGTGACTGTAGGTGATGGATAGCCAAGAGCAGGAAGGGCAGAGATTGCTTTCTCACTGGTGAAAAAATGAAAATCAGGGCCGGGGATTTAGTTCAGTGGTTCCGGCGCCTGTCTTGCAAGTGCAAGGGCCTGGGTTCAATCCCCAGCAACCACATACAATACTGGGTGTGGAGACTCACGCCCAGCAACAATCAGTACAACAGACCACAGTGCTGAGCGTGGTGGCTCACGCTTGTAATCCCAGCATTTGGGAGGCAGAGGCAGGAGGATTGCTGTGATGTGAGTTTGAGGCTGAGCTCAGGGCCAGCCTGAACCACAAAGCGAGAATCTGTCTCAAAAAAAAAAAAAGCAAGAAAATCAGCAAACATGGTAATCATTTTTAATTGGTCAGTGAGGACCTGATATTGTTTTGAGCAGAAAGCCACAAAGTGAAATAGTGTACAAAGCTTGGACTTTATTTTCCTTCTTTTGAAGTCTTTGACAAGCTCCTAGGTATGTTACACTGAGGGTGCATCCCATGGTGACAAACAGCGAAAGTGTGGGCCAAGGAAGGAGGGTGCAGGAAAATTTAAAGATATTCAGGCAAGGAAGTAAAACTTCCACCAGCAGGAGAGGGCAGTAAAATACTGACGAGGGTTCTTTGTCTAGACTGAGTTTTTGAGGGGCTTAGAGTAAAGCTCAGGCCATGTGTAAGCAATATAATTTTTGTCCTGTAGGAGGCTATATACTTTTAGTGTCTAATCTATACAGTGGTCAGATAGGGCCCATGCAGAGCCCATGTACCCTTGAGCCAGTGCCCTTCCCAGTCTGCTCTGAGAAAGTCCCAGACAGCTACAGGACAGCTGGCAGGTGTTTTTGTAAGATTCCTGGAGGATCATGGCTCAACAGACTGCAATTTGGGGTTCCTCCCTCCATTTTGGGGGCTGCTGACCTGTCTAACAGAATCCTATCTCCTGTCTCACTAATTCCTGTTATAATATGATATCTAAAATACTATTCTTGTGGCATTGATGCTTCAGGGCCATGTTTACTTGCTATTGTTTATATTAAATAGATTGCAGATGTTATAGTATTACATTACTTGTTTGTGTCTGACACAGAATGGGCTCTCACTAGTGTTTTTTTTGGAGAAATGTTGAGGAAATAATCAGGGGACCCAGGAACAGAAATCCTCCCAACATGAATTTTTAAAATTTTGTTTGCAATAAGCTATGATCCACTTGGTGGAAACTAATGGAACCAAATTCAGTGGCCACAAAAACCTCATACCTAAAGCAAAGCCTGTCCCAGAGACCACGTGCTGGGGAGCAAAGTGGCCGGCCACAAAGGTGCATGCTACATATGGGCAGTGGTCATGGGAGCCTAGGCCTCAGAGAATCACCGCTCAAGAGCATGTCAGTGGCGGTCTGTTTGAAAGGGGCCAGCCTTTCCTCACGGCCTGTCCTAGTTTTATTCATTCTACAAATCCTTGTGTCTTCGGTGTGCCAGGCCTTATTGTAAACACAGGTGACATAGTAGAGAACTTAGGGAAAAGCCAAACAGTTTCTTTTCAGGTATGATTGAATGCCTGGAAAGAGGCAAGAAGTAAAAGCAGCAGGAGGGGTAGCCAAAGGCGGGCCGGCTCCCTTGGACTAATCCTGTCCTTTACCTCACTGCTAGGGCATTTCGAAAGAACGCAAAAAGCCTAGCAGGCTGCAGTGCAAAAAAGGTGTCCAGATCCCAAAGTGGACAAAACTCACCAAGCAGGTTATTAATCTTGATTCCATGACGTTTGTAATTGAGAAACAAGGAGTCAATTCAGTGCACATGCTGGAAATGAATGTTGAAGACATGGCAAACATGCAGGGACTCTGTCACGAGGAGAGAAAACTGAACAGGATCGACAAAAATAAAGAAAAGCTGGAGTGTGTGGGTATGATATGCTCATTTTTTTTTTCTAGATTAAGGTATTTTTATGCCTAGGCTAAGGGATTACTTTTATATTCTTTTAAATTCTCTTATCGAATTTTTGATGACATGACATATTTGTGCCAATTCATACCATAACCCTACATAATATCCTAGCATCACATGTGAATATTTCCTCTAGTAATTATTAGTCAATGAAAAAAATGACTTTAAAGGGCCGGGGATTTAGCTCAATGGTTCCGGCACCTGTCTTGCAAGCGCAAGGACCAGGTTCGATCCCCGGTAACCACATACCTATACTGGGTGTGGAGACTCACGCCAAGCAGCAACCAGTACCTCATACCACAGTGCCGGGCGTGGTGGCTCACGCCTGTAATCCCAGCACTCGGGAGGCAGAGGCAAGAGGATTGCTGTGATGTGAGTTTGAGGCTGAGCTCAGGGCCAGCCTGAACCACAAAGCGAGACCCTGTCTCAAAAAACCTGAAAAAAAAAAAAAGACCTTAAAAATTCAATTATTGAGCTAGGGATTTAGCTCAGTGGCTTCATGCCTGTGTCACAGGTGCAATGTCCTGAGTTCAATCCCCAGTATTGTTTAAAAAAAAATTCGGCTATTTAAACTGTTATAAAGATGAAAATGATGGCATTAGTAATAACTAGTCATCCATACTTTTACAGATGATAAACCAAGGCACAGAACAAAAGAAGTTCAGCAATAACCCTTCCTTATGGGGGATCCTGAGGTCAAATTCAGGACCTTGGGCATGTTTGGTAAGTGCTTTACTAATAAACTACACTCTCAGTGCCCCAGTGGAACATTTCTGACTCGTAGATAAGGGATCATTCTCTTCTGCCTCTGCTCATATGTCCTTCTGGCTCTTTCCTAGATACCCGAGGCTCTACACCACTAATCCTACTACTGACTTGATATTGAGTTATTAGTTTATTCATATATTTTTAATTTCTCTATATTAGTGTGGGAATGTGAGATCCATGAAAGAATGGATTATAACTACTTTGTTCACCATTCTCTCCCCTCTTCCTAGAAAAGTATTTGGAATTAATCAGTCTACAAAATGGGTTTTTTTGTTTGTTTGTTTGTTTTTAGTTTTTTGAGACAGGGTCACTCTTTGTAATTCAGGCTGGTCCTGAACTCAACCTTGAACTCAGCAATTCTCCTGCCCTTACCTCTCAAGTACTGGGATTACAGGCATGAGCCACCACCCTGGGCACTGTGGTATGTGGTTTTGATCACTGGTGGCATTGTGTGTAGTTAATGGAGATTGAACTCAGGACCTTGCTCTGGCAAGGCAGGTGCCAGAACCACTGAGCTAAATCCCTGGCCCTCAACAAAATGTTTTAAAGAAAATAACTGTGCATATGTCCAAACATTAGATCTGTCCTTTGAAAAAGATTCATTTGTTAACATTTTGAAAGTTGTAATCAGAGAACCATATTGTTTGTTTAATAATAATTTTATATTAGATTTTTGTCATCAACATTATTTCATGCCAAATTGAGCTGCTTCATCAAATCTTTTTTTTTTTTTCAGGTTTTTTGAGACAGGGTCTCGCTTTGTGGTTCAAGCTGGCCCTGAGCTCAGCCTCCAACTCACATCACAGCAATCCTCCTGCCTCTGCCTCCCGAGTGCTGGGATTACAGGCGTGAGCCACCACCCCCGGCACTATGGTATGTGATACTGGTTGCTGCTGGGCGTGAGTCTTCACACCCAGTATGGTATGTGGATACCGGGTATCAAACCCAGGTCCTTGCACTTGCAAGACAGGTGCCGGAACCACTGAGCTAACTCCCTGGCCCTGCTTCATCAAATCTTTATCTGAAAAAACTGTAAAGCAAGAAAGGCAGAGAATCTAAAATATTTCTTTACTTCTTTACAGCAAAGGAGTGTGTATTTTCTGCTCTTACTTTTCTTTCATCTATTGAACTAAATGCTCGATAGCTAAGAAGACAATTACAGATACCCCTAACCTGTGTATTTTATTCTATTTTCTTCACAAAATTCTGGGAAGATGAAATTTGTTTTTCCCAAGAGAATTTCATTGTTCTTCATCAGAACCATGTTAGAACTCAGATACTTCATTCTCTATTATATAAGGAAAGCTCAGCCCAACTTTCCCAGATATCACTGGTTATTCAATGGCGTGATTAACCTAGAATCAAGACCAGGGTTCCTTCTACACTAACCTATAGGTGAGTGTTTTAAACTCCAAGTCTATGAAATTAGATCAAAGAACCTGTCTAAATCATACTTAGTTTACTGAGTAAATTTTTAGGCTATACTAATGTGTTTAAATATGTTCTATAGGGGCCGGGGAGTTAGCTCAGTGGTTCCGGCGCCTGTCTTGCAAGTGCAAGGGCCCGGGTTCGATTCCCCGGTAACCACATAACAATACTGGGCGTGGAGACCCACACCCAGCAGCAACCAGTACCACATACCACAGTGCCGGGCGTGGTGCTCACGCCTGTCATCCCAGCACTCGGGAGGCAGAGGCAGGAGGATTGTGATGTGAGTTTGAGGCTGAGCTCAGGGCCAGCCTGAACCACAAAAAAAGCGAGACCCTGTCTCAAAAAATCTTAAAAAAAAAAAAAATATGTTCTATAAATTTATTCCTATTATTTTGGAGGTCTGACTTATTATTGCTATTAAAATTCCCTTTAAAATGGGTGGCTGAGTGGGGACCCAATGAGAAACTTGGTTTGTTCTTGAAGCAGAAAGCCATCCTGGGGCATTCTGGAACACAAACATGACTGCCTTTCTGCTAGGGGATGACTGGCTGGCTTTAGGACAGAGCAGAGCCCAGTGAAAACATTACTAATCTCTTTCTTCATCTACCCACTGAGCAAATATTTCTGAACCTCTAGAAACAATGCTACCACTGGTGACTTTATTGAGTGTTTATCTTTCTAACTGTATATTTGTATAGAGGTGGTTACTTGTGGCAGGCTGGCCAGAGGACTGGGAAGTAACTGCTTGTAAAAACTGAAAACATTTGGTTTACAAATATATTTTTAAATTCATTCAAGAGGACATTACATTTCACAGTATCAGAAGAGCTATTGTTTGTTTGTTTTTGTGGTACCAGGAATTGAACTCATAACGTTGAGCTCACCAGGCATGCTCTGTGCCCCTGAGCTAAATCCCTAGCCCCAGAAAAACTACTGTTATAGAACTGTTATTATATTACATACATATCTGGATTTAAATTATATTATTCTGAAGTTAATCCAGTAGGTGACAATGTGTGGCTTAAATAAGAAGAAAAGAAAATATAAGAAAAAATAGTATGAATTAATAATCCTATAGTGTTGTCTAGAAATGTCTATAGATAATTTTACTTCTAAGACCTACGTAATTGTTGATTGAGATTCTTGTATGAAGGTTGTTGCTTTTAAAACAACAACAAAAAACCTCAAATAAAATAGTTTTTTGCTAATGGATTGATGTTCTTTAACTTATTGTGATCGAAGACATGTTCAGTTTAGGCTATTCATCACTGTAGTAAATTTTGTCTGGAAGCTACATGATAAAAGAATACACAGAGGTCACAGACTTATCTGTATATCCTACCAGCCAAAGAACTGATCAAACGGCTGTTACATAACATCACTGAAACCATCTACTTAGCACACTCAGGGTGGAGGACATATGACCTAGCAAATAAGGCGTCAGGACAGCGAGTTGCCTTGCTTAAGAATTAGCCTGAATTGGTTGGCAAGGTGAAATGTACATTGGATTTCTTTCTTTCTTTTTTGTTACTGAAGGTCAAACTCAGGACCAGGCAGGTGCAGTGCCTCTGAGCTAAGTCCCCAGCACTACATATGTTAGATTTCTGTGAATGCAGCTTGCTTAGAATGGAGAAAGCTGAGACAGTTTCTAGGAACTCCCCTTTAGATAATGACTAAAAACCAAGAAGGGGGAAAGGCTCCATTAAGGAAAAATGACCAAAAGATAAAAAAAAGAAAAACAAAAACAAAAACACCCTACCAAGAATGAGAATCAGGACATGAGTAGATCAGTAGACTTTAGGTTGGTTAGGAGCTCAGAAGAGACCCACAAGATATGGGCCAAGGGACAGTGGATCCAGAGAATGTTTGAGGATGTTTATAGAGAAATCAATCAATCTGTCTGCCTGTCTATCTATCTAGATGTCTAGATATCTATATTTTTAATTTTTTGAGATAGGATCTGACTTTGTAGTTCAGGCCGGCCCTGAACTCATTTTGTAGCCCAGTCTAGGCTCAAACGTACAACAATCCTCCTGGCTCTGTCTTCTGAGTTCTGGGATCACAGGTGTGAGCCATCATGCCTGGAATTGTGGTATGTGATTATCAAGTGTGATGCTTACAGGCCTGAGTCACCAGGCTGAGCATTGCTATATGAATTACTAGGGGTCAAACTCAGGACCTTGTGCATACTAGGCAGGTGCTGGAACCACTGAGCTAAATCTCCAGCTGGCCAACAACAGTTTTGTATTCATGGATCAGTGTGTGTAGGGCTATTGGTGGTGTTGGCAGTGAGTTCAGGGCAGGATTGTGAAGAGAAGGAAGAGATAAGCTTACAGTCAGAGATTAAGTTTAAAGAGAACTTCTGAGAACAAAGGAACCACTGATTTATTTATCAGTGTTATGGGCTGAGTTATGTCATCCAAAATTTGTGTGTCAAAGTCCTATTTCAGAAAGCGACTTCAGTTCATTTGAAGAGAGTCTCTAAAGGTGTGCTTAAGTGAAAATGAGATTATCAGTGTGGCTGTCACCTAATGACTGATACCTTTTAAGAAGAGTTTGAGGCACAGGCACATACAGAGGGCAGCCCAGGTGGAAACACGGGGAGGAGGCAGCTGTCAGTCTACAAGGTAGGAGAGGCCTCAGAGAAAAGCAGTCTGGCAATACCTTAACCTCACACTTCTGGCCTCTAGAATTTCTGCTGTTTAAACACCCCAGTCTGAAGTACTTTGTTATGGTAGCCCTGGCAAATGAAATACAGACAACCCCCGTCTCAGTTCCAGGAATTCAATACTAATAGCAAGACCATCACCTTCCCCATTCTGTGGAAATATTAAATGTGATTGTGACTGCAAGTTGCCATTGTCTCACCTTTTAAATGGGGCATTGCTTCTCCCTAATACTCCCGAGCTGGAATGAGTCAGTATCACTCCTACTCTGGGGTGTGGGCCTGGACGCAGCATCCTCTCTACTGTGACACTGTCATTAGAATCAGAAGGCAGGATGTTTACAAGTCCAAGGTTCTATTCACATTTTCAGTGGGAGGAGGTGATTAGTTTATGCTCAAAACTGAGGAATGCCCTGGTCTCTGCATTTGTATGCATCTGGGGAAGATTTACTGGCTGGTTCATAATCTAAGCTCTAACCAATTTATTTCCCTGTTCTTTTTGATTCCATTGAATTTCACAGTGTGTAAAGCTCTGCCACATCCTTACCTCAGCTGATCATCAAAACAAGACAGGGAATATGAATTGTTGCTACCATCCTTATTCAGATGATAAGACAACTATGTCTCAAAGAGAGTGAGTTATTAAAGTTACCCACACATGTCAATAATTTTACGATACTCTCTATGGTTAAATACTGAAATTCTATTCCTCCCTATAAATTAGCCCACTTTAATAGCGGAATAGCCCACTTTAATCAAGGAATGGTATATTTTGTGTTAATCAAATATTGTAGGTATTGATGTTTATGATATAGTTTGTATGTACATCTAAATATTAGATGAATAAATGTTTCACACAGTCAGCACAAGCAGAGGAGGAAAAAGTCTTTGGAACCTTTTCCTGGTTACTTCGTCCCACCTCCCTTTGTTCGGAATTCCTAAGGAGTACCTAGAAGGTACTGATCTCTATATATTCTAGGATTTATTTGTTATTTTACTTTCAATATATATGCCTAAGGATGAGAAAATAACAACATTGCTTCATATTCTTTATGCTAGATTTATAAGCAAACTTCTGGAATGCAATCCACTTATTGATTAGGACCACCTTGAAAATTAAGATTTTAACTTTCAGACCAACTGTTTAATAATTCAGAAAGTATTTCAAGAATCTTACAGTGTCTCTAAATTATGACACATGTGACCCAGCCCAGTGATACACGCCCTATTGGTACAGAGAAGGACTAGTTAATAAGTCATTGGATGATGACATGGTATATAGATAGTGCTACACTACTGGAAATTTGGTCAGAACCCTTGATAGCACCTGAATGAAGTCCCTCATTGATTTGATCACTTCATACATTTTTCTTCTCAGAGATGGAAAACATGATAGAAGCACAGATCACAAATATTACATTCTGGTGATGGAAGATCAATTATTAAGTGTACTATAGGAAGATGTTGAAATACAGGCTGACAACTCAAAATGCTAGGGAACAGAGAGACCCAGACCTCCTAAAGGGATCATCCTTTTCTGTGTAGCCGCAGATCACTGGGTCTGATGACTGGGGAGAAGAGACTAACCACACATCACAATTTGCCTCGGGTAGTCTCAGCCATACCTGTTGTTCAGGCATAATTATTAATAGGACCTCCTCACTCTGAAAAGTGTGCCAGTTTCTACCATATGGTAAACTGAGATCCTCCAGTTATAGGAAAAGTCAGGCCTAATATTATTGGTCTTCTGAATTTTTTAAGCCAGAAATTTGTATTTTTTTGTAGAATACTTCTGGATTTTAAAATGTTAGCAATAAGATGAAAAGTTTTAAAAGTCATCAGTGTCAGATAAAACTAAAGAGGGGTAGAATCTGGAGTGAGAGCCATCATTTTGCAGCCTCCAGGTTTAAACCCTCTGGCTGTTATAGGATTGCTCTTTGGGGGCTGTTAGGTATCAGGGGCTTACTATATTCTTCACACTACCCTGCACTCCAGAGCTCGAGAGATCATCTTGCCTCAGCCTCCCAAGCACATACTACTGGAATATGCCATTGTGCCAGCTTTTGAGAGTGTTGTTTGCTTCACTTTTTTGGAGACCTTGACTGCCGTTTAGCTAAGAAGAGAGGGCCTTAGAGATGTTTCCACAAAGAGAAGTCTTGTGCTCTAGGAAGTTCTGGGGATAATCAAAGGATCTAGGAGAAAAAAGGCCTGGTGTAGGCACGATAGGCCAGGCTTCTGGGCCAGAGTAATGACTGTATAGCTAGCACGTACTGAGGACACTGCACAGTTATCTCATTTACTCTTCACAATGGTTCTATGAAGAAGATATTATCATTTTGTTGTCCTAACTATAGAGCATTTCCCAAAGAGGCAAGAGGGCCTGGGCTCAATCCCCAGTAGCAAAATTAATAATAATAATAATAATAATAATAATAATAATAGTGAAACAAAATAAAATTAAACAAATTCACCCAGCCAGTGGGGCAAAGCTAGATCTGAATTCATGTCAAGCTTGACTCACAGCCTATATCTTAATCCTGTTCTGTTGTTTACTATATTAAAGATCAACTTTCTCTTTTCCTTGGAGCATACTTCATTTGAGAGAATCTTTTCTTAGAACTCTTTCACTTTGAAAAATAATAACATTTTGACTCTGTGCCTGTAAGAAGATATTTTCTTGCTTTTCTTCAGAGTTTTAAGCCATTGGCTTGGTGGTTTAGCATGAATCTTTAGGAAGGGGGATGCCGTCTGGGATTTTAGAGCCAAGTCTCAGTCAGTCATGTGTAGTACTCAATTACTGAGTGTCTCTTCTGCCTAGATCCCCTAAGAACCTGTGCTGGTGATAGGCAGAGGGTCAAACACTTGAGTTTTATCAATCCCTTGGTGATTTTTATTCATTTTAGAGATAAAAATAATGAAAGTACAACAGAGCTCAATGCTCAACAGAGCATTGTATTTTCTCCCATTATCAATTTGACAAACAATTGAAAAATGTTTCAAATGTTGTACTGGCTTGAATAACGTCCTCCCAAAATTGAATTCTTCCCAAAAGTTCAGGATGGGATCTTATTTGGAAATATGGTTTTTGCAGATGTAATTAGATAAAATGAGGGCATGCTTGATTAGGGTGGGTCCTAATCTATAGTATCTTTATAAGAAAACAGACATATGAAGAGAAGATGGCTGCATGAAGAAAAAAGTATAAATTGGAGCAAAACATCTGTGAGCCAAGGAACATCAAGGATTGAAGGTGACAGTCAGGCAGTGGGTAGAGGCAAGTTAGAATTCTTCAGGAACGTGAAGGTGAGCGCGGTGCTTCTTACAGCCTGATTTTGGGCTTCTGGCTACCAAAACTGTTAGAAAATAAATTTATGTTGATTGGAGCCATCCAATATGATAACAATAGCAGCCAAAAGAAACAAATATACATGTTGAGGAAAAATATTAAATATGTAATGCCCTTTCAGGATGGAATGGAAGAAGCTATTGAATGTTTAAATTCATAGTTTTGAAGTAAAAATTCAGTAATTATTTCCTGTTAGCTAAAATTCCCACAGTTAACTGAAGAATAAATTTTTTTGGAGAGGAATACTTTCTCCCTATACAATGCAAAAACACCTGCAAAATTTCTAGAGAGGAATTTCCAGAGAGGCATCCAGCACATTGATTCAATATGGCTCGATTTTAAGCTAATCCTGACCAAGATTTGCCTGTGTTAGGAAGTCAGTCTACCAACCTGCTACCCCTTTGCGTGCTATCTCAAGCCAGAAATATATTATGCCAGGGATGAGGTGTGTATATCTGTGTGTGCATTATGTAACTTTTCCTGTTCTCTGCTGTGTTTGCCTTGTCTGTTTGACTGGCTGCTGATTTAATTTCCCTTTCATGACTGTTACTCTGACAAGCTTCCCATCTTTGATTTTTCCGTCTCATTCTAACTCTGGCTGGGCATCTTCAGATTGGATGGACTTTGTGCATTCAAGAAATCTCAGATTCTTTTTTTTTTTTGATAGAGGGGATCAAGCTCAGGATTTTGTGCTTGCCAGGCAGGTGCTGGGCTTCTAAGTTATATTCCTGGTTTGGAATCTCCTATTCTTCAATTCTTATAATCCTGATAACCCCTGCAAGGAAAGCTGGCCAACATCTTCTATGCCCTTAGCATTTGCAGAGCTGATCCAAGGGTAGCCTGCCATTTAGCCAGTAAGCTTTCTATGAAATAATCTGGCATTTTCCTAAGGAAGAAAAAGGTGATCAATAGAACCAATAAGATCTGTCTTGGAGAGTTGAGATAGGAGGTTTTTCAGGTTACTCTGAGGTTGGCAGCAGGAATAAAGTTTGGAAAGACACATAGGAAACAGAAACCATAAAGTGGTAGAAACTACAAGTGAAAAAAGCCCATAAGACAGGAAGAAAAATAAAAGAAATTGGCTGGTAGTGGAGGGAACAGTAGAAGCAGAGACCAGTAGCAACTGCATCATCATGAAAGGGGCAGAGCACTGGTCAGGGCAGCTAATGCTAGTGCCAAGGTGGCCTAAAGATGAGCCAGCTGCATCCTGCTCTCCAGGGATGTGGGGGTCTCTGTGAGGCCCAGCTGCACAGTACTGCAGGCTTGCTGTCTTCTTTCCATCCTCCTGATCTCTGCAACACCACCTGCTTACTCCCACATCACAAGGAAACCTGTCTCTGTTCCTGCAACATTAAAACACCAGCCCATGAAAGTGCCTTGTGCCACTGACAAATCCCTTTCAATTTAGACTGCTTGACTACCATCTCGGTGACTGTGAGTAGTCACGTGCTTCCCAGGCACCGGCACTGGGCTCTCCTTCCTTCGTCAGGTCAGCTTCCTCTGTGGTCTCAATTCAGCTGCTGCCAAAGCTCTGACATGCCTGAAAAATCAAGGCTATGGATCATGACAACACGGCTCCATTTCTGTATTCAGCACTATGGAGTAATACACATACATTAGTTTGTATTACAAGAAAATCTTGTCTCATTTAGCTTTACACTATTATGCAGACATGTCAAGCTAACTATGTCTCAGAAGACTTAAAGAAGAATTCAGTAATTTAGAAATAAAAGATTTGGGGTCTTGTGTTTTTGGCTTTTTTCTACAACCAAGAATATCAGTACTGTAAAACTACGAGTAGTCCTGTAGGCCAGGTATCCATGCCAAATTTGGAGGCTGAATTATGCATATCAGTTAACTACATAGAACGCTTCAGTGCAATGAATGCTGTCCATTTCCTTTTTTCTTCTTGGATTATATACAATGTTTTTATTTTTCTTCTTATAGAGATGCATCTTAGAAAATTGATAATTCTAAAATAATCTATAATATCACTATCTAAAATAATGATTGTTGATGCTTTAGTGTTTCTCCTTTCAATCCATCTTTTCTCTTGGTATATATATAATTTTTTTTTTCAAAATTGAAATTATTCTACATAAGCCACTTTATCCTTTGTTTTTTTCTTTTTCTTTTCTTTTCTTTTCTTTCTTTCTTTCTTTTTTCTTTTCTTTTTTTTTTTTTTTTTTTTTTTTTTTTTTTTTTTTTTTTTTTTTTTTTTTTTTTTTTTTTTTTTTTTTTTTTTTTTTTTTTTTTTTTTTTTTTGCAGTATTGGGGATCAAACTTAGGACCTCATGCTTACCAGGCAGGAGCTGGGTCACTGAGTTACATTCCTGGTCTGTGCAAGCATTTTTAACCATGCTATTTAATATTCTTCAAAAGCATGATTTAGGATGGTCACGTAATAATCCATTTTCTGGAAGCTTTTTCCTTTAGCCAGTTCGATTCTTTAACATGCAATGTTTCTATTGTTCTTGATTTTCCTTGGGTATAAGTAGCATAATAATGACTTTCCTTGTGCAAAAAGCTGAGTTTACATCAGTCCTTATTTCCTTAATTCCTTAGATAGGGAAGTTTTTGGTCACAGATTGGGTAGATTTTTAAAGTTCTTCCTAAATAACCTAAGTTGGTCCCCAGAAAGGATGTACCTGTTTAAAGTCTTGGCAGAGCATCTTCGGATGGCCGTCTCACAACAACCTTTGATTTCTTTCTCCTGTGACTTAGTGTAAGTTCCAATGAGTGGCGGGAGTCTTGCTGTTCTTTTCTCTGCACTCCTGTGTTAGGTTCTGTACTCATCTTACTCTCATCTCCCTGTTCATGATTGGTCATTAAACTCCACACCTTTTATGCACAGACTGAGAAGACTCCAGATGGGAAGAACATTCATAACCATTGCCCTACTAGGAGGTCTGGAAATGTTCTTTAGCTCATAGAAACCACAGGCCCAGGTGCTTCCAGTGTCTTTTAGCAGTAGTTCTCCCTGAACAATTCCAGTTGCCTGACTATGACTCTCCTCATCTTGGGCTCTTGAGTTTACTCAGGGGAGTCTTACCTGATACTCCAGTAGCAGGCTGGTATTTGCTTTCCCTTAATTATCCCTCCTGCCCACATTCCCTAAGCTAGGCCATCCTTTGCTCTTCTCTACCTCCTTTTACACAGGCTTCCTTAAAATATTTAGCTTTTCATCTCATAATCTTCCACCTTACCCCATCTCTTGTTCCTGGCTGAGGTCACTGAGGACATTTCATATACTATGATACCTTGTTAGTTATCCCTTTGACCTTGACATCAGTGAGAGGAAGTATCTTTGCTATTCCTTTCTGTGGTCTGTCATTGCCATCTTTTGCTTTGAATTACCATTTTTGCCCTAGCTTGTCCGTGATTCTGGTAACTCCTTCTTACTTAAACTCAAGGTTTCTTCTCTGTTTCCAGCATGCTCTGCCCTGCGTGCTTATCTGTGTTACTACAAATCCAGTGAGAAACTTATATTTCAAACACTTGCTTTAGGATATTAAGGGAATGTATGTAAGACTAGCAGTTTTCCAGTTTCTTCTTAATAAAGCCTATTCTGTTCCTTATATACGACTTCCCTGCCCTACTTCAGTTTGGTACTCTTGCCCACCATTTGTTTAAGCTCCATCTCTGGCTTCAACATCTTGCTTGACTTGCCTCTGGCCTCTTGCCCATCCTGTGGTATCCCAGTTCCTGGCTCAGATCTCTCCTCCTGGCATAGTATTGCTTTCCTGTGAGCTGTGCCCATATACTTCCCTGAAGGCATGCCCTGGCATCCCTGAAGGTTCTACCTGTTTCTTGGCTCTGGCCCTACTCCCAGAAGCTCTTTGGATAGGATAAGTTAACCCCTGCCTTTTCAGTTTTTCCCTGAGAAAGTCAGATTTAATATTTGAATATGGGTAGCCCAAGTCAGACTATCTCCTTTCCTATAACCTCTTTCATGAACACGCCCTGGGAAGGAATATGAAGAGTAGGAACAGATCTCAGGAAACTCTAAAAAACAAACAGTCACTTATTGGTAGAATGCTCTCTAAAGTCTAGTGACTTTTTCCTTAGACGTTTTGTTGATTTTCTTTTCTTTTTTGTTTTTTTTTAAAGGTTTTTTGAGACAGAGTCTTGCTTTGTGGTTCAAGCTGGCCCTGAGCTCAGCCTCAAACTCACATCACAGCAATCCTCTTGCCTCTGCCTCCCAAGTGCTGGGATTACAGGCATGAGCCACCACGCCCGGCACTGTGGTATGTGGTACTGATTGCTGCTGGGTGTGAGTCTCCACGCCCAGTATTGTTATGTGGTTACTGGGGATCGAACCCGGGCCCTTGTGCTTGCAAGACAGGCTCCGGAACCACTGAGCTATATCCCTGGCCCCGCTGATTTTCTAATATCCTCTTCTGCTTCAAGGATGGAGTGGCCAATTCTCTTAGAGTTCTGTAAGGCTAGGGAATATTTTGCCAGAGGAAATGGAGGCATAAAGACCAATATGTAAGAAGTCTCTTGGTTTGTGGAAGTCCAAAAATCCATGAGAGTCTGGTGGTTTTCTTCTTTTGCAGCTGCTAGAGAGTTTGGCCTAGAACCAAGCATGCAGATGTGGAGAGGATGGGAAGGAATACTGCTCTTGTTTCTGGCCTATTTTATGAGCCAGAAGGACAAGGAACCTAACGGTATTCTTCCTGGTCCAGCTGCTTTTGATGAAAAGAAACTGAAACTCAGCATTCCTGCAGTTGGAATGAGAGGAAGAGCTGGCCCTTCTAAGGTGGGTTAGGAGGGTGTAGGGAAGGACAGGCAAATGGCCTGACGTGTCCCGGGTGGAAAGTCCGCAAGGCTCTCACGTCAGGCTCTGACTGAGCACTGACTGCTCTCATTTTGGTCCTGCGTGGCATCTTATTCTTATCTTCTGCTCTGCTACACAAACACTAAGAACTACTAAAGCTTGTGCTCTTCCAGAAGCTGCACTCGACAAAGTCAATATTTGCCTGCCTCCACACTGTGCTGAAGACTTAACAGTTTTGAATATCTTTTCCTGATCAGAAGAATTAACTTTGTATGCATGTGGTGGCCACCGTCTTAAGCAGGAAGCTAACAGCGTCTCCTTGTCGCTCTCTTCGTCTTGGCTTGATTTCATGATCTGAGTTCTTGCAGCTGTGGCCTTTGATTCTTTTCAGGAGCCTCATAGGGGGTGCAGAGGGTGGAGCAAATAGGTGTGGAGAGCCGACCTATTCCCACAACTCTGGTTCTAAAGAGGGCCCTCTAGAGAAGGCCCTTTTGGTGCAAGCTCGTCCTTAACCATATTCACCATGACTTACCTCTTATCTTCATGACCCCCCTCAGCACTGGAGTTTCTCATGCTAAAGTTCCTGAATGTTTCCCATTCATATGATGAATATTACTTGGAATCATTGTGTGAAATCCATGAAAAAGCCTTACCACTGACTTTCCAATAGTCATTGTCTCCTAAATACAGATTACCTTATTCCTACACCATTGAGTTACCTCAGTTGCCACTGTTTAATAGGATGCCTTGAGTGCTCACTCAAGTGAAACACTGCATTTCGTTGGCATACTGATAATGCTAATTTTGTTCTTTTACCCTTTTTTCTGAATCTTTTTTTTTTTTTTTTTAGGTTTTTTTGAGACAGGGTCTCGCTTTGTGGTTCAGGCTGGCACTCAGCTCAGCCTCCAACTCACATCACAGCAGTCCTCCTGCCTCTGCCTCCCGAGTGCTGGGATTACAGGCATGAGCTACCACGCCCGGCACTGTGGTATGTGGTACTGGTTACGGCTGGGTGTGAGTCTCCATGCCCAGTATTGTATGTGGTTACCGAGGATCGAACCTGGGTACTTGCGCTTGCAAGACAGGTGCCAGAACCACTGAGCTAAATCCCTGGCCCCTGAATCATTTTTAACAGCAGATGAGTTCCAGCTAAATAAGCTTCTTCAAAAAACAGGAAAGAACAATTATTAAACTTATTACAGATCTGTTTAACATGTTGATTTTTGAGATGAATTATGCCTCTTAATTCAAATATTCATTTTTTTCATATTATCATTGAAACTCTTAATTTAATTCAGATAATTTTATTGCCTAGTACTATGTGTGTATAGTTTGTCGTCCCCCAAGGAAACGTGGTCCTCAGTGAGATGATCCTGAAGGGGTGAAACCTTTAAGAGGCAGAGCATAGTGGGAGGCAGTTAGGTCACTGGGGGGGTCGTGCCCCCGGGAAGGATTAATGTACTTCTCCAGAACCCTAGTTCTCAAAAGAGTGAGACCGGCCCTCCCTATTCTCTTCTGTCTCACTGATCTCTTGTCTTGAACACATGCCATGTACCATGCTATAATGCAGCCAACAGGCTTTCACCAGAGCCAGGACAGGTGGGGCCACCCAGGTTTGGAATTTCAGTGTCACATCGAGCTCTTTTTTTAACCAGACATAATGAAGTACTCTTAGAATCCCAGCATGTGGGGAGCTGAGACAGGAGGATACAAAGTTCTGGCCTAACCTGGACAACTTAGCAATTTAGTGAGACCCTGTCTTAAAATAAAAAGGACCATGGATATAGCTCAGTGGAAAGCCTTGGGATCAATCCCCAGTGTCACAACAAAACAAAACAAAAAACAAACAAACAAAAAACCCCCTACTCTTTTCTTTAAGCTTTCCTAGCCTCAGGTTTTTGTTAGAGCAATTAAAAAAAACCAATGAAACTAATACACTGAAAAGACCCATAGAAAATATGTGAGAGATTGACTTCAAAGATACCCACTTCACTAATTTTTTTCCTTTAAAGCTTGTGTTCAAATCTCACCTTAGTGGATCTAGCTCTGATCATCCCACTTAATTCTACAATTCATTTACACCTATCATTCCCCTCCCTCAGAAACTCTCCTCCTCTTCCACTCCTGTACAACCTCTGTACATGTAGTAATACTCCCGAACCACCTTTCTGGCTTAGTTTTTCTCCCATAGCACTTAACACAACTGAACATACTACATAATTTTATTACATCTAGTGAATGTTGTAACATGGACAGAGGGCTCTCTCTCTTTTACTGCCAATTCTAAATGCCTAGAATAGAGTTTCACAAATCTAGTATACATTGGTTGAATAAATACATTTGAATATTTAATTAAAATAGACCTACTTAAACAGTACCAAATGACTACTTTTATAAAATAAATATAGACAAATCTATGAGCTATTATCCTCTCTTTGTCTTCTCATATTTTTCTATAAGTCAAAATAAATTTTAGTAATGACTATATGTGTGTATGAACATAAACATACATATATCTTTATAACTGCACATACACATATGTAAGAAAATTATATTTTTATGGTGCAATACTTTTAAATTTCTTACCAGATTATACTCTTTTTGTTCCTTTTTTTCTATTTTGAGCCAATGTTTATTCCTTAAACAGATACTGCATCACTTATCCCACAACGAATGTCCTCAGCTGAAAGTCTAGAAAGTGTACTTTTAAAAATTTGCAAAATTTTGTCCAGTTTTGGCTCAGACCCAGGTAGACAACTGAATCATTAAGCATGGTGCTTGATGGGGACATCACTTTAGAGAAACTCAAAAAGTATTTGTTTGTATTTAAATTAAACTTGTTAATTGCCATATAACCTTGGCAGATTGACTTGATTTGTTTACGCATAGATTTTCATAAACTGACATACGTTTCTTCTTCTTTGTCAGGCATTGTGCTGGGTCCTGTTGTGTAAGATGAAAAGACTAAGTTCTTTCCCCTAAGGAATCTAATCTGGGGAAGTAGTCGGAGACAAGCAGAAAGGGCAATTACAATGTAGGGTAAGTGCCTCATTATAGCGGATGCTAAAGAAACATACGACGAGGTGGGATACATGAGGTGCTATGTTACTGAAAATTATGAGGTGTGTTTAAACTTTTAAAACTTATTGCTGTAAAAGACATATTGCCATTACGCCCCCTCAAAATACTCCTACTGGCTTTGACCACACTTCTCCAATCATTCTTGCCTTTTCTGAAGCATGTCTTCAATTGTGCTGTAGTGGCTGCTTTGATGTTCTGATTGATTCAAATTTTTACTTTAATGGGCATTGAGACTTTGTGGACAGCCGGAAGTTCCATGGTACCAGACCTAGTAAATAACGTGAAAGACAACACACTATAGTGTTTTTACAAGCCTGCCTTTCCCCTGGATGGCACTTGGCAGCAGCATTTGCCATACTTTGATCATATCTCATGAAAAATGACTTCCAGAAATGTTCAGAAAGTGGAAAGAATGATTGTGTGTTCAGAGAAAGAGGAAGAATATCAAGGAAGACTGATGCCAATATATCTTTTACTCAGTGGTTCTGGTGCCTGTCTTGCAAGTGCAAGGGCTGGGGTTTGATCCCCATTGACCACATACAACAGTGCCGGGTGTGGAGACTCACACCCACTAGCAATCAGTACCACATACCATGGTGCTGGGCATGGTGGCCCATGCTTATAATCCTAGCACTCGGAGGCAAAGACAGGAGGAGTGCTGAGTTCACGGCTCGTCTGGGCTACATAGTGAGCTTGAACTCACTATGTTTGGGGCCAGCCTGAACTACAAGCGAGGCTCTATAAAAAAAAATTAAACATTAGCTTTATTTTTCAATTACCCCCTGTATTCATGATCTCTAAATAACTTGAAACACCACTAAAAATTCCCCCTTGGACAACAAATTTTCAGAATTAAACCAATCTTTTTGTCTGCTCTGAGATAGCAATTGCTGTGGCTACGAATAGAAGGAGCAAACTATATTGATTTTCACGGTTACAATGATAAAATAAAGGTCATCTTGTTACAGAACAAAAAATATAATCCTACTCATAAAATAATAAAAATTAAAATAAGAATGAATAATAATTATAGGTTTTATTCAATTATTAAGCATCTATTGTGTGTCAAGCCATTGTTACTGAAGCTGAAGATACAGCAAGGACTAACACTGAACAAGGTTGTAATTTTTATAGTAATTACATTCTAATTGGAGAACATAAACAAATAAGTGATAAAAAAGAGCATGATCATATACTTGCAGTGCTAGTTGAGGCTCAGTATATAGGAGAGCCCTGGGACTCATCAATACAGATGGCATTCATTTTTCCTGTTCCTTCTTATGTAATTAATATCAACATTCATGGAAGTTGAAGATAAACAAGAGGATGAAGAATGACATTACAGCTTTGATTCAGAACTGTTAATCATCCTTCCTTTGTCATAATATGTGCTGAATCATCTGGCCTTCCCTTAGAACATTATTACATTGATTAGTACCATACTTGTGATTTGGCAAAACAAAGAAAACAATGCCAGCATGTTTTAGAATACTGGAGACCTTAGTTAGACCCAGGCACTCCAGAGTGTGGGAGGAAAATCTCTGAGAAGATTTGAGTAGCTCAGTGGTTGAGCCCTTGCCTACTGTGAATGAAGGTATGGGTTTTATACCCAGTACCACACACACACACAAAAATCAATCTGCCATATCAATTTAATTTTGGGGATCCAGACGTTGGAGTACCCTGGGATAGTCCTTCAAGGTAGGAGAGACATCACTATAGCTTACATTTTCTAGCTTGTGCAGAAGCAGAATTCCTAATAAGTGCTTTGGGTTCTGGAACAACACATTACACACTTGCCATAGTGTCATGAAAAGCTATGAGTTTTGAGTGGGGCCTAGACTGAGCCTTGATACACTTAGAATTCGTGACCATGGAGCACCCATCATCTAGAACTCCCTGTTACAGAGTTTGTTCTGTTTTGTTTTGTGGAACTAGGGATTGAACCCGGAGTGCTTTACCACTGAGCTATGTACCTAGCTCTTCTCATTTTTCTATTTTGAGACAGAGTCTCAGTAAGTTGCATAGGCTGGCTTTAAACTTGTGATTCTCCTGCCTCAACCTCCCAAGTAGATAGAAGTACAGGTATATGATGCCACCACACCTGCCACAAACTGGGTTATTTTGAACCTACAAAGTCATAAAGTCAAACAGATCCAGTAAAACTCCACTTAAAGATGGAACTGGTACTTCCAGAATCCATTCAAACAGCATTGGAAGACCCATGAGCAGTTAGCCCAGACATTCTCCTACCAGTTATGGCTGTACCAGTATCTTTCCCTGAGCTGGCACTTGCCGCATGTAGAGGTCCTTGTAGTGATGACTTTCTGGAGATGCAGCTGATGTGCCAGTTTGGTGCTGGTACCTGTCCAGATGGAATGAAGCACCCTTTAGAAACCTTCTTATGAGACTGCAGCCTCTCAGAGAAGAGCGCAAAGTGGGGACTAGGTAGTGGCATACTCCTGTAATTTCACATTCAGGAGGCTGAGGCAGGAAGATCACAAGTTCAAAGCCAGCCTGGACTACATAGTGAGACCCTATTTTAAACAACAAACAAACAATATAAAAGATCAATCACCCTCACCATTATTTCCAGTGACCCACTCTAGAAATTATGGACTCTGAAGCATTAAAAGCCCTAGTCCCCAAGAGAAATATCTTCTTGTCAGGGCCCAGATCAAGGAGTCCCGTTGACTTACCAAGTACAGCTCCCACCTGTACTCAGCAGGACACATAGGGCTGCTTCTGTACAGTGAGTACAGGGATGAGCGTGTGTAGAACCAAGATTATCTCCTTAGGCACTTCCTGGAAATCCTTTACCCAGTTTCAACTATGAATGGGCACGTATAGCAACTCTAGCATAAGATGGATAAGGATGTCAAGGGCTTGTACTCTTTAGGGGAGAGAGCCACAGATAGCAAAGTGAGGGACATGAGAAAAGATGGTAGACGAGCGGAGGATGAGTATGTCTCTAAGAGCAGCTACCGAGGTGGGCCTATGTATAGTCTGTCACAGTAACTTCTTCTAAATTTTCCTCTGAGAAGAGGACTACAGGATCAAAGGAAGAGCTGCTGGTTGAACATGTGTGGAAAAATGCATCGGTAGGGTGTAGTGAAGAATATGAGGTGTGTTGCTCAGAACTCCCTTCAAAAGAAGTGAATGCAAGGAAGTAATTAGCCAACAGCCTGCATCTGCTGGGCCTTTGGATACACTCCAAGGGACTCCACAGTCACAGTTTACTCAGGCTGGTTTGGGCCAATGACTGAAATAGGAGTAGAAGGGCTAGCGCTCAGCCTTTTATGACCAACACGAGACTCTGATGATAGCCTTGGCCTTGGTGCTCTCCGCCGGCCAGCTGAAACTTCCCTAGCAGAGCTCCACGGCACTGAGACTCCTTCTATCCATTTCTCCTTCTTTGCTTCTCCCTCTTGTTATGTCACATATTCACGGCCATCTGAAAGTCCTCCCCGCCTGCTTCCACTTCCTTGCCCCCATCCTTTATGGGCTTTGCCCCAGTAAATCTCATCCATATCTCCTAACTGCTTCTTGGAGGATCAGAACTGACAAAGAGCAGAGTGAGTTTATCTCTAAAGACATAGCTTACATCTAGACAGCTTCTAATCCAACACGCAGCCATACTAACTGTACAAATCCAGACTGTACTCCAATTTTAGAACCTAACAATAGATTCCTATTGCTGCAGGCGATTAGTTGCTGTGGCCCAGCTGATAAGTCCTCAGACGGGAAGATGAGTACTTAAAGGAGTCAAAGTAGGAGTTGCCTCTTGATGAAAATTCCAGTAAGAAAGTCTTGGTCAATGCCAACACTGGAAATCTTGAATACTAAGGGAAAAACTGAAATTCCATTTAAGCTCCTTGACCAGAAAGAGAAATTAATAAATAAATTGTTAGATGAGTCAGAATGCTGTCCTCCTTCGCATGAGCTGAAAAATGTCTTTCTGATTAAAAGGTTTAGGCAATTCGCTTTAGGCAGTACACTTTCCAACAGTGAAGGTTACGAGTTCAGTGAAAGATACTCTTACAGATTCTTGGTTTGATGTCTTATTTATTGTTCAGGCTTTTTTTTTTTTAAACTGGGAATAGCATTAAAAACTCAGCAAGGAATATAGCCAATTCTTTTAAAGTTATAAAAATAATGGTTAGTATATACTAAGAACTATGTACAGATTTATAGGGATTATCTCATTTATTCCAAATAAAAACCTTGTAAGATAAGATAAGACATAATCATTACCCCATTCTTCAGCTGAGAAAGCTAAGATTTAGATAGGCTAAGGCATTTATCCAATGTCACACAGTTAGGGCTGTGAGACTCTAGGGTAGGGGTTGTCCAGCTCTCCTGTGGAGGACAAGATGTGAATATTTTCAGCTTTGTGGGCCACATGGTCTGTGCCTCTCATTATAACTACTAACTGTGCTATTGGTTCACAAAAGCAGCTGTAAGCGATAAAGTAAATGGGAATGACTGTGTTCCAGTAAGTTGTAAAAGCAGGCCAGCTGAGATTAGAGGGCTGACCATTGCGGCTTGTTCTGAAAAGAGACAATGTTTTAAGTTGTAAAGTACAAAGGTCACTCTCCAAAGTACATGTATTTGGAATCCCACAGAGGCAATTTTAACTGATGGAGAATGAAATACTAGCAGAGTGTTTATTGTTAGGATGTTAACAATACAATGATAATAGATACCTTAATAAAGTTTGCTGTTGAAAAGAAGACAGTTAAATAGAAAATTATCATTTGTACACACTGTGACTTACTGGGGACGGAGGCAGTGATGAGACACCAAGAGAACACAAAGGAAGATTAACTAATCTAGCCTTAGAGAATCCGGTGGTACTCCATTTGAATTTCTGCCAAAAGTTGATGTGTTGGAAATGTGATACTCAAATTCACATAGAAATGATATTTGAAGCCGAAGTCTTTGGGAGGTAATTAGGATCAGAGGAGGTTCTGAAGGCAGGGTTTCCATGATGAGATTAGTGGCTTTATAAGAGCAAGAAGAGACGGCATACTGGTCTGCCTCATGTGTGATACCTTCTGCAGTGTTATGATGCAGAAAGGATTCCTCTACTGGATGCTACAGCCATGCTCTTGGACTTTCCTGAAGACAGGGTAAATAAATTCCTATCTTTATACATTACCTGACTTCAGGTATTTTGTTACAGCAAGAGAAAATGGACCAAAATAGGGGGCTTCTGGCATAACTGGCCAAAGGTCCAGTGCCAGCTCTCTATTGCTACCTCTGAGCTCCATTATCCAGGGGCAAAAATCATTTGAGTAACAACGGCCAGAGCACAGCTTTAGCTTGCAGTTTAGTCTCCATCTGTTTGATCCTGGGTTCTTTACCATGTGTCTCGAGCAGCAGGGCTTGACACTGTCCCCTAGATATCTATTTAAAGAAATCACCAGTTTGTGTTAAGGGTCTTAGCTTCTCTGAACTTGCTGTGAAACCTGACCTTCTATAAGAAGCCATAGTATTTATTCTCCGTTGCATTTCTTTCCCCAAAGCATAGCAGATAGAGGAAGTAGGCAAATGTGGACCAGACTCCCAGGGATTCTGAAACCTGCTTGTCTGTTAGCTCACAACTTGAGATAGAACTGTAGAACCCTGATCTTAGTGATCATAATTTAGAAAATATCTGTTAAATGTGTGAGAGTCCAACTTTTTAACAAGCTCCACAGTTTTCCAATGTGCATGAAACACGTTTGGAAAATACCGGTCAGGAGGATTTCTAAAGCTGCTTTCAACCTTTCCAACCAGCTATTCTGTGTTTATTGCCATGACTACATTTACAAACATAGTACTAAGAAGCAAGGAAAAAAAAATCTAAATGATTTTAGGGATGTTTACCATAGTTCCTACCTTCCTGTTACTGCCATATAAGGACACCAGTTTGTTAGGTTGCTGGATGGGAGCAAACTTCATTTGCTCTATTATGCTGAAGAATGGCCAGGAGTCCCTTGCTAGGTAACAGAATAAAAATGTGAGTGCTATATGCACCAGGCTTGCATACTTACTGCAGGCATGATTTATGTAGTAAAAGATCAAAATCTGTATATAAATAAGGCCTAGCAAAACATAGACACGATTCTTCTGCGTCCAGGTTGAGGATGTCTTAGGGCTTGGCAGTCTTCGTCCTTGTATTGGTTTAAACCAGTGTCCAGTTGGCAAAGGCTATAGGAGGGGAAGGAAAAAGAGAGTGAGAAGAAACATACAAGAGAAGGAGGACAAGCTAGCAATTAAAAAGATGAAAAATGTCCTAGTGATAGAAAGTCTCCCATTAACTGAATCTACTTTTAAAAATTTAGGTCATCATTGCTGGTTTGTATTCTTTAGTATTCCAGAGACCTACAATTCTCAGCTTCTATGCTGAATAAGAGCATTTAAATAGAAACAGAGACAGATCAGCAGGAGAGTTTTCAGCCTAAAGAAAGTTTTGAGCTGGGCGTGGTGGCACACGCCTCTAATCCCAGCACTTGGGAGGCAGAGGCAGGAGGATAGCTATAAGTTTGAGGCCAATCTGGACTACCCAGTGAATTCAAGGCCAGCTTGAACTACATATTGAGATCTTGATTAAAAAAAAGAAAGAAAGAAAGAAAAAGTTTTGTAAGTCATCTCAAGATATTAAGTTACTGCATTTGTGTCATCCAAGTATAGGATAGATATCATCTTAGATATGAGTGAGATAATATGCTAGAAACAATCTTATAGAGGCATCAAAATTATAGTAAGCTATAATTATTCATATAGAGAATATATACATTAGAAATTCCTAGGTCCCAAGTGTCACTTTTCACTATAGTTGCTATTACTGATATATTAGAAAGCAGTCTTTGGGGTGGAGATATAGCTCAGTGATGAAGTACAGCTTAGCATGCACAAGATCTTGATTTATGCTTAGTATTTCAAAGTAAAAATGAAAGAGAAGAAAGAAAAACTTTGTATCTTTTTCAATGTCTTCGTGTAATACTTGTTATCCTGTTGCTGAGCACTGCAGTGGATCGCTTGGCCCATGTAACCACCATGGCTGTTACCCCAGAATCACTGCTGAGAATTCTGAGAACACTGCAGATCAGAACAAGCATGCTTTCAATCATAGCAGGGACTTTCTCAGTTTTTACATCAACTTTGGAGCAAAGCACACTTTTTCATCTGATTTAGGAATGTGTTTTTCTTCTGATGTTTTTGAATATGTATATTTTTCAAATTCTCGGAATTCAAGTGGACTTTAAATGAAATAATGCTGTCATTCTGGGAAGATCTAGTTCTGAAGAAACTGGAAAGCAGGCCAACTTGTCATTCTTAAAGATGAGTTGACTATGCAGAGGGAGGGAGCAGTGTCACAAAAAACTGAAAGGCAGATTTGTCATGGATTTGGATAATCGACATTTGGCTGTTTTGAATGAAACAGATCAGATCTTGTTTTTCTCAGATCATGCTCCTCTATTATTGCTCAAGAGGAAGGCAAATGTCTACTTGACTAGGACTTTAACTATATTACAGTTATTTCTAAAAAATACCAACTATCTTTGCAGGCATTAGGATAAGATAATGCATGGATTCGATAGATTAGGATAAGATAATATATGGATAAGATTAAATTTTTATTGCATCTTGTGTTTTTTTAATGCTTTTTTGTCAGAATATAAAAGAGAAAAAAATGATTATACTCCCCATGTCAGCCTGCAGATGATAAGGACCATTCAGTTGTAGAGAATTATTAAACTGTTAAAAGCTGTGTAAAAGCCCCACTTTAATTACTAAGTGTGTGTGCCAGGCTGGAATGAAAACTGTTAATTTTTTTTTTTTTTTTTTTTTAGGTTTTTGGAGACAGGGTCTCGCTTTGTGGTTCAGGCTGGCTCTGAGCTCAGCCTCAAACTCACATCACAATCCTCCTGCCTCTGCCTCCCGAGTGCTGGGATTACAGGCGTGAGCCACCACGCCCGGCACTGTGGTGTGTGGTACTGGTTGCTGCTGGGTGTGGGTCTCCACACCCAGTATTGTTATGTGGTTACCGGGGAATCGAACCCGGGTCCTTGCGCTTGCGGGACAGGCGCCGGAACCACTGAGCTAACTCCCCGGCCCCCGAAAACTGTTAATATTTTAATTTGTTTTTCTCTGCAGTTCTCTCCTCCTGCCATCACCAAGTTAATTTCACACAGTCGAACTGGTCTGAGAGGGTGATGAGGATGAAGCCAGGAAAAATGACAGGCTGATAGGCCGATGATTTGTCTTAGGTTCCTCTCTAAAGGGAGGCAGGTAGTGAGAGTGTTTCTCCTTCACTGACTGAAGAATCTTCCCAAGGTGTAGCTCCTGAGGAGAAAAACAATACAAACCTTCAAGAGCAAAGGGACTGTGTAGTTTTGGTAAAGTGAACACAATTTCTTCTTAACTCCAAATTGTTTACAAATTTTATCTGTATGTGGGCCAGTTAGTAGGACCTTTCAAAGGAACACTCTTTACACTCTGAATGTACACAATCCCAATTCCACTAGTATGTGAAGCTACCAGATGAGATTCATTCAAACACACACACATACTTCCCCACAATGTGTCTTGTGCCGGTTAGAGTCCTCTGTCTCCCCAAAGATAAAGTACTAGTAACAGCCACTTTGCTGTCATATTAATAAAAATCAAGAACTAGCAGGATTTTTGAAAATCTTGTCCAAACTTCTTTTATAGAGAAGAAAAAGTTGACTCAGATGTCCACTGACTTTCTTCACATTGCCATCTACCACAGCAAATCACAAGTTCAGTCCATGCTTGAGCGCAGGAGTGTTTCTCACCACATCTAAGGAAGAAGCGTCCTAGGAGACATTCTGAAACTCATTAAACGATTAACCTAGTGGAAGCTGACATTCAGGGTTTCTTAATTGGTTATTAAATATATTAAACCAAGCCCTGGGACAGATCCTTAAGGCATGTCCATATTAAACTGTTAAAAGCTGTGTAAAAGCCCCACTTTAATTACTAAGTGTGTGTGCCAGGCTGGAAAGATGGGTTTAGGACAACCAAACATTGAGCACAGGCAGACGTAACAGCTCCAAGCATAAGGTGTGCCCGCCTGGTACCGCTCCTGTCACAGCTCTTGTTTGTCATGGGCCTTAGGGGAAGTGAGGTGAAGAGATCTGTACTCAGGCTTGCTAGACAATACACACATGTGAACCTACCGGTGATCAGAAACAACGCTTCGTTCAGATGCCTGGGAGAATAAAGTTGATTAATTTTATACTTGCAAAAAAATCTTAAGTAGGGACTAACAATTTGTTTTTTATCCAGCTAACATTACATGGGTGTTGGACAACAGACTTCTGCCTTCTGGCTTCTTGGATCGTTTTTGGCCAGCTTTAGTTTTGCATTCTTTCTTTTTGTCTGTCAGCACAGTGGTACTTACAGAGCACCGTGAGGGTACTCCAGATGGTTCACCTCCAGCCATATTGGGATTTCTACGCAGATTACTAGACAGCTGCGTCCACTATGAAGCAATACTTTGCTCGCCATACAATTTCACGCCTCTTTATACAATATTCTCAGCCTGGAATGCTCTGCCCTCTTTTTCTGACTTCTCTAATGAGCTTCTGCTTCAAAGCCTAGATTTAAATGTCATCTCCTCTCTGAGGTTTCTCCAGAGCCTTAGGAGTGGCATCATTCTTCTTCCACTAGATTCCAAAGTATTTAACACATAATCTCGGTTGCAGCATTTTTCAGCTTATATCCAAATCACTAACTTTCTTTCAAAGTGAAATGGAGCATCATGAATTTGCCGTTAAGAAGTACAGAAACTTAATGTCCCTTCAAACTATTAAATGGCCATTCCTGTCTTATATTTTGGAGAATGAGCTGGATTTGTTAATTGTCTTACAGATGGACTAATGGTAAGATAGGCGGAGAACACTGTTATCTTCCCTTCCATTCTCACGTACCATCTCTTCCCTCAATCCTAAATTCCTTCCCAAAGTTGAATAATTAATTCCTATGACAAAGAACCATTTCAGCTTTTTCAGGGATCAATTATGTCCCATAAGTGATAAATGTTCTGTCATTATTACATGTAGAAATAGTCAAAATACCATACTTTCAGATGGAAAAAGTGGTGAGGTATTTATTCTCATAATGTCATGGTGTATACACACACCCTAGCCTTACACATACATATACATACACTCATATATACACGTGTGTATACATGCAATATATATTTTCTCATACATACATGTATTTGTAAATTATTCACATAAACTTGTATTTTACACATTTAAATTCCCTTTCTAAAACAAACATCTGTAATTTTCTAAACTTACATAAATCTTTCTGTTTGCCCAACGTGACAGCACGATAGGGAAGGAATTGGGGCCCTGGTGCTCTCATATCTCTCTGGGAAGGCACAAGGTGGGCGGTGCACTGGAGTCTGCACTTTCTGGGAACCGCCTAGCACTTAAAGTTAACCCTGAGATCAACACCATCAGTGAGACGAGTTACAGGACTTCATGGCAGAGTATCACAGAAATTCAAGAACATATCTAAACATTCATCACTCTAGTGGCAGGAAATAAGCGAAAAGAATTTTGAGAATTACAATCACACATAATAGTGTTATCACTGGAGATTGTAGAATTTGAATTATGCACTCATACACTTCTTTTAAATGAGTTCCTTAGACAGATACTGCTTACAAGCACTCGAGGAAAAGGAGGTTTGGATAAAATCAGCTAGGGCCCAGCTACATGGAGTTAGACAAATGCTATACAGTTGTAAACAATAAAATAAAGTATAGTAACAGTGGGTAAAATAAACTGAGTGGTAACTGGAGCTTTGCAGCATTGCTGAAGTTTCATTTTTCCCTGGGACGCGATAGTTTATGACTGTCGTTATGAAAGACATGGAACAATTGAGTCCCTGCATGGAGCACCGTGTCCACTGGTTGTGTGTCTCAGTGTCTACGATGGCCTGGGGTATCTGTGAAAGGGTAGGCAGGCAGAGAAGTAATTGGAAGAGCTATTATTCTGACTAGGTCCCTCTGATTGTCAAAATGATGCAATCCTCCGCTTAGACCTTTCACCAAGGGCAGAGAACAAGGTATCCCATAGCTCTGTAATCCTCTCTCTTCCAGAAGTTGTCAAATAATGAGAATATCCAAAGAACTCTAAAAAACACAGATATCTTGGCCCTACTATCCAAGAAGTCTGACTCATAGATGTCAGATGGAGCCTAGAATTTGTCTTTTTTTAAAAAAAGATCAATGGGTGGTTTTATTATCCAACAGGTTTGGGAACCACTAGCCTCAAAACTGGCCCAATTTGGTTGATAGAAAAGAAAGAGGAGCAAAAACGAAAAGGGCTGGAATGGGATTTGAGAAGCGTCTGCTGAGACCTCTCTGTGCTCTGTTGATGGCCCTGTGGTTTCCTCGGGGTGATGGGGATGTCTGGCTGCCTGGAGAGCTCTGAGCTGCTTCCGGCTGAAGGAGAAGCAGGGGGTCAGGTGTAAGCTGATCAGCGTTACTTCTTCTGTGTGTGTCTTGTCTCTAGGCAAAGATTAGGACTGTGGTTCTGAGTGAATCTAAATCATGCAACTCCACTTCAAATCCGTATTTCTTCTGTGAGTAAGGAAGTATATATGTATTCTTTTCCCTTTGGGGGGGACATATTCTTTCCCTTAATTTTCTCTCTTGACTGCATAGATCCTAGTCTTTAAGGTTTTATAAATAAATATCAAGTGAAAAACATTAGCAAGGACGTAGATCAGTAGTCAGCAACTTTTTTAAGCTTAAAAAATAATTTATTCAGCCATTATTTTAAGTTTTGATGTCAACATTATATACATATGTGTGTATACACACACACACACACACACACACACACACACACACACACACACACACACACAGGTTTTTTGAGACAGGGTCTCGCTTTGTGGTTCAGGCTGGCCCAGAGCTCAGCCTCCAACCCACATCACAGCAATCCTCCTGCCTCTGCCTCCCAAGTGCTGGGATGACAGGCATGAGCCACCACGCCCGGCACTGTGGTATGTGGTACTGGTTGATGCTGGGTGTGAGTCTTCATGCCCAGTATTGTATGTGGTTACCGGGGATTGAACCTGGGTCCTTGCACTTGCAAGACAGGCGCTGGAACCACTGAGCTAAATCCCCGGCCCCTCAACATTATATTTTGTGTGTGTGTGTGTTATTGGGGACTGACCCAGAACTGGATCATAGGTTCGTGCCACCAAGCCTGGTTAACACTATATGATTGTTGTTGAGTCTATTTTAATAAGGTTACCAACGTGGAGAGCCCTGTTTTGTGACAAACAGCTGATCACTCATTTGAATGAAAGGCAGGGTATCATTGTTTCTATCTTCAATTCCTTGCACAGTCACAGACGCTCTGGACAAGGCGACAGTGATGAGGGATAACTTGGTTGCCATGTACATGGGCTTCACAGAACTGACAAGTCTGGAAATTTGTAAACATCAATCCTCTCAAGGGAAGTTTCATAAGAGGTTAAATTGGAAGATAGATATTTCTAAGTCTTACTGCAGAATGCTCCTGTGTCCAAGTCCTACCTTGGATCTGAAATGTCCTCTAGGACTCATATTGTAAAGGTTTGGTTGCCAGCTTATAGGCTGTAAGGATCAGAGAGCTAGGGCCTCATGGAAGGCTGTGGATCGTGTAAGTGTGGCTTTGGGGGGCTATATCTGGTCTCTTGCCCTGTTTCTCAGCTGTTAAAGGGGGAGCAGTTTTGTTCCACCACGCCGTTCCACAGTAAGGTTTGACTTCACCTCTGCCTGAAGTAATGGTCTCAGCCAATCACAAGCTAGCACTTCTGAAACTGTGAGCCAAAATAAATCTTTTCTTCCTCAGTTACTTTTATCACAGTGACAGGAAGCTAAAAAACCTATAAAGTCCTCAGCTCAATGTTTTCTTAAAATCATATTGAATAACTCATAAGTCATCAAATATTTATAAGATCTAGAATAAATTATATGATGAAAAGAATTTTCAACTCTCTACATGTGGGATTTATGTTAGCCTTTCTAGGATCAATAATGAAAGAGCAGTAAATTATTATTTAACTTAATTGTCAGTGGATGATTCCAAAAGATATTATTAGAATGTATATAAATCTGCAACTATATACCAAATCAGTCATGCTCTTTGCTCTGACATTACTTAGCAGAAAAATTATATGAACGATATGCACATTTGACAAATAATTAAGATACATTAAATATAAATATCTAAATTATAACTGTTTTAATAAGGTTAACTTAAAGATAAGTTTAAAAATTTACTTAAGGTAAATCAGTGGATATTGAGAAATAATAACAAAGTCTCAATCATATCTCCAACCTTTCCTTATCAGTACTGAGAAAGTCCTTGGATAGGGAACTGTTCTAGTTTCTAGTAATGCAGAAAAATGTGAAACATGTTCTCATACGCAGTTGCTTAAAATCTTCTTTAGAAAACAGACCTTGAACATAAAAATATTAAATGTTTTCTTTTCCTTCCTTACTCGCTGCTCCTTTCAACTCTTGGTCCACTTGGCATTGTGTGAAGCTCTACTTTCATCATTTTCCCCTTCAATTCTTTTTTCCCGTCCCCTTTCCTTCCTTCCTCTCCTCCTCTTGTTCCCCTTTCCATTTGAAAATATCTTTCTACTTTGTATTTATCTATCTTCAGGCCTCAAGTTTATCTTCCTTCATGGGAAAGTACTCCTTTGTGTATAAGTTCTGTTCATTTGTTGGGGGGTACATGGACCGTTTCCAAGATTTAGCTATTATAAATTCTGCTACTATAAGCATAGATATTCACATATCTCTGTAATATGATTCTAAGTATTTTGGGAAGATACCTAGATGGGAAACAGCTGGGCCAAATAGAATTTCTACTTTTAGTTGTTTGAAGAATATTCACAGTAATTTCCATACACCAGAGTAGAAGAGTTCCTTTATCCTCACATCCTCACTGGTATTTGTTATTATTGAATTCTTGATGAAAGCCATTTTTTTCTGGAGTAAGATGGCATCTCAGTGTTGTTTTAATTTGCATTTCCATAATGGCTAGACATGTTGAACTTTTTTTTTTTTTTTTTTTTTTAGATAGGGTCTCGTTTTATAGTTCAGGCTGGCCCTGAGCTCAGCCTCAAACTCACTCGCAGCAATCCTCCTGCCTCTGCCTCCCAAGTGCTGGGGTTACAGGTGTGAGCCACCACGTCTGGCACTGTGGTATGTGGTGCTGATTGCTGGTGGGTGTGAGTCTCCATGCCCAGTATAGTATGTGGTTACTGGGGGATTGAACCTGGGCCCTGGCGCTTGCAAGATAGGTGCCAGAACCACTGAGCTAAATGCCTGGCCCCCTGAACATTTTTTTCATATATTAATCAGCCTTTAGTTTGTCTTCCTCTGATAAATATCTTTTCATTCCTGTTGCCCAATTTTTGATTAGGTCTTTTATTTGGGAGGTCTAATATTTTTTAGTTCTTTATATGTTTTAGATATTAGTCCTCTGTCTAAAGAAAAGCTGGAAAATTTTTCTCATTCTGTAGGTTGTCTCCTCTGATGAGCAGAAGCTTTTACATTTGATATGAGATTGTTATTATTATGTTAAACTGAGACAGTGGGGAGATAAAGAGATTAGGTAAGGTTCTATGGTAGATGATTTTATTGTTCACCCTTATTTGTTCCGTTCTCTGTGAATTCAGACATGACCATATGAAATATGAGCAGTAGTGATGTGTATCACCTCTGGATAGAACTGTAAGAGCCAGTGCCTGGCTGGCTAGGCTTCCTCTTTGCTCTGAAACCACTGATGTTCCAGATGGGGTCTGAAAGACAGACTGTGGAGTTGAGCCACATTCAGCTTATGATGAATGTGTAGCGTAAATTTTAAAAAGGGTGCAGTAAACCACTGATCTTTTAAGATTGTTTCTGCAACAAAACCTTTTCTATTATAACTGATGCACATAAGTGGCAAACTAAGACTTTAAACCTATCTTTTTAATCATCAAGCTCTTGGCAATGAATAAAGGTGTTTGGCCCAGAGTAGACACTCTATAAACATTTGTTGAAGGAAGGAATGCATGGTCACTGCCCAGAATTGAACATAATATTTCAGATGTGATTTAATCCACATAAAAGTCACTAGGCATATAAACAATCCTTCACACTGAATGTCTACTAGTGAAGGCTTAGAGAGCTTCATTTTCACCAAACAAGCTTATATTTTTAACAACAACAACAAAATCATTGTCTATCTAACACATATAAAGCACAGAAGACGGTATCATGGGTAAAACAAAAATGAAGTCTGAAAATAATTGTCTTATAGCCTTTCATGATTTCATGAATGAGAGACACATTCACAGCCAGCTCTATTACAAGACAGTGGACAGAGGGGTTATAGGTAGTGCTTGACTGAATGCACAGAGTATAGAATTGGGCAGCTTGAGTTTCAGTCATTTGTTCCTTAGGTATGTGTTGACTATTAATGGCCTATTGGCTGCTATATTCACCTCTGCAAAGGGATTTGTAAAAATCCAGCTCTTGATCTCAAAGACCTCACAAACTAATACCAGTCAGAGACTATTTCATAGGGAACTACAACGGAGCACACAACGGGTGTGACACAGTTAAGCTCAAGAAGCTATGGATATGAGGGTAAGAGTAGGGCGCAGCCTGGAAGAAGAGTCAAGGAAAGCTTTCTGGAGGAAGTAGTCTTTAAAGTGATTCCTCAGAGATGAGTGTTGGTAGATAAAGGAAAAGGAGAGAATATATTGATAGGGGAAAGGAAAGTACATTTAGCCTCATTGAGCATTGGCAAGAAGGTCAGACCACAAAGATAATATATTCAGAAATATGACTTCTTCCAAGAGCCAGCAACTAGTATACTCTCAGTCAGCCCTGGCTGTTATAATAAAACAGCACAGAGGTGGCTGAAACAGCAGAAAAATATTTCCTTATAGTTTTGGAGCATGGAAATCTCATCTTTGGACACCACCAGGGTTGAGATTTAGTATAGGTTCTTTTCCTGGCTTCCAGAGAACTGTTTTTTTTTTTTTTTTTAATTGTCCTCAGACATGGTGGTAGTAGTAGAGTACCTTCTCTTCTTACAAGACCACCAATCCTGCCAGACTAAGGTCTCAGCTTCATGATCTCATTTAACCATAATTATAAAAGTTTCATCTCTAGATACAGTCCCAGTGAGATTTAGGATTTCACTGTATGAACCTGGGGAGGACATCAACATTCAGTCCATAACAAGTGTCATGGGTGGAAAGTAAGAAATAATTTACAGAATGATGGAGAATGAAAATTGAGAGTTAGAATAATAGACTATAGTAAACACCTATTAGACATAGAGAACGTCTCTTAGATATACAGTGATTCCCTGTGCTTTGAGAATGTCTCATTTATAAGAGGAAGTATTTTCTGGTTGGACCTGTATCATGAGCTCTTCTTGTGAATCCAGAGATTAATATTGATTTGTTTAAGCTAGATCAATCAAAATATTATTTCTGGCAGTTTTGAACCTGGGAGTCTTTAGTTGAAGCACATTATTGGTAATCCCATAGAGAAAATAGCCACCACAAATAGTGAATGTTTAGCATAATAGACAGAGAGCCTTGTCAAGGTTTTCATATTTATGCTGCTGGTATCTTCAGAGCTGCCCTAGTTTAGATTCTTCCTAGCATCAGGTTGTTCATTTTCTCCTTTGACTCCACACTTCTCCAATATCTTCCCAGTAAGTTGTTCTCTTTTTACTAGAGTTAGTAAAAATATGAGATTTTTTTCCTTGCAACAAAAAAAGCTTTGCATTACTTGGAACTATTAAATGCTGCTAATGTGTCTGGATTTTACCCTTAAGACACGAAGGATTACTGAAGAGCCTCAGGAGGGAAGTAGCAATAAGTGTCTAGCTTTAGAGCCATCAGTCTGTTGTTGGTAATGACGATGAGTAGATCAAAATCACAGAAATTGTTTAGAAAGGCTGTTGTAACATTCTAAGCAAGAAATAGTCATATCACAGCACTTGGAAAGCTGATGCAGGAGGATCCTGGATTTGAGGCCAAGGCTGGCCTGGACTATATGCTGAAATCCTGTCTCAAACAAATAAATAAACAAATCAAAGAGAGAGGGAGAGAAAGAGAGGGGGAGAGAGAGAGAGAGAGAGAGCCAGGGAAGGCAGGAGAGAGGGAGGGGGGAGAGAAGGAAGGAAGGAAAAACAAGGAATAAGCAAGCATTGTGAGCAGATTTCAGAATTGTTGAGAAGTTTAATGTTCAGAACCAAAGATGATTACAGAAATTTGGTTTTCAGTGACTAGGAAAATGGAAGGTGGATAATGGTTCCATTCAATAAAGAAGGAGGATCTGGGCAGAGTGTGGGGTGAAGAATATTAATAATTTAATGTGGAACTTATTTAGTGGTGGGTATTGGTCAGACACATAGCCAAAAGGCTCAGCAATTGGATATACTTCTTTGAACTTAGGAGAAAAATTTGACCCCCAGGCTTAGGGGCCATCTGTGCATAGTTTGTTCAGTGGATAAGAACAGTGAGATAAGATAGCTAACTGTGCGGAACATAAAGTGAGAAGGTGAAGGTGAGAAAAGAGAAAGGGAAGAAACTCTAAGGACATATCAATGTTTATGAGATAAGAAGAGGAAAGGAGGTAATAGTGTCCTAAAAATGCAAGACTGGAGTTTCAAGAAAGAAATGGACAACAATGCCATATACTCCTGAGAAGTCAAAGAAAGCAAGCATAGGTGAAAATTCTATTATGTTGAGAAATTGGGAGGATGGTAATGATAGGCTGGATATGTAGCCACTGATAGAGTGCTTGCCTAGCATTCCTGAGGCACTGAGTTTGATTTCCAATGATGCAGTAATAATGAGAAGAGGGAGAAAAAGCAGGAGGAGAAGAATGAAGAGGAAGAGGAAGAAGAGGAAAAGGAAGAGTATGAGAACAGTAACAGAAATAAGAAAGAATAAGATAGAAAAAATGGCTGTAGCCAAAGCAACTGAGAATGAAAGAAACTGGAAGAACTACTGAGAAAAAAATGATGAAACAAAATGGTAAGGGTAGATCCTTCCTTTCGGTTCAAGAAGGTTTGAAATTGTATTCTTGGAAGGAAAAGAAGAAAATGTTGACCAAGTAAGCCTGAATGGTTTAGAAGTAAAGTTGGAAATCTTAAAAGAATAGTGATACCACAGGCCCAAGATTGGGACTTTGATCGATGAATATGTAAAGGAATGAGAGGGAATGGAATTGAGAGTTTTAATCAAGAGGTATTGATAGGATAGAGGCTGAGAAATTGAGGGAGGGTGCAGCAGTGAAGCAGTGAAATAAAATACATGCATTTAAAAGAATATTGTGCTCTGATGTTCGAGTTGAGATTTCAGAGAAGGGACAATTCTAGCTGATGATGTAAGATGTACTCAAGAGTGTAGGCTAGAAAAAATAGGTAAAGAAAAGATTATGGATCTATGAATCTAGGATACCTGAGCATATCTATATATGAATGCAAAGAATTCATGAGAGGTTATATCAGTCAGCAAGCAACAGATTAAAATTCCTTTCCTAATTCAAACATGGAAGTCCACATTCTGTGGGGGTAGAAGTCCACAGTAGACTTAGGAGGAAGGAACAATATTGTTCCTTCAAGTAGAATAGTATTGTTACAGTACAGAAAAAACAACAAGGGATTATAGAATATCCTGGGGAAAGAAATGGAACAGCTACCTTAGATTTAAAGAATGAGAGGGTGGAGCACCTACCCGGACTCAGATGGAGAGGGTTGTCTTGAGAAGACAATGAGTTTAATCAAAATAAAATACCAGCCCAAGAAGTGGGAGAAGTAAATACATCTCACTTCCCTCTATCCCTCAGGATCTTTACTGGGGCTGGCTGTTGGTCAAACTCCAGGAGAGCAAGGAGACTTGTTGAATCCTTCATACATACTCCAACCCCATCCCACCTAAGTCCAATGCAAGAATGCAAATGGCTTTGGAAAGGCAAATAGCTATCTGACCAAGTGAGGTTAGAGATACAGTTTAGAGAAGAGCTAATTGATAGTGCAGGTACTTTATAAGTCAAGAGAAAACAAGATTCAAACCTCAGGAGATGAATGACACTTAAACAGGACAAAATTTTGAAAAGAGACAGAAAATAGGTTATATTTGCAAAAACCTTTATAAGTTTTTTTTTTGTCTAGGAAGCAGAGGGTATCCATTGAGATGGTGTGGGGTGAGGGAGGAACATGGTGATAAATTTGAGAAAAAAGGGGGAAGGTTTGATGTCATTGTTGGGAACTGAGACATAGAGAGAAAAAAATGGATTGGACCAATGTGGCAAGATTAACCTTTACAAGAGCGTCCATATGAGACATGGTGGTCAACATGGGTGGCATCAATCTATCCTTGTACTCCTTCTCTAGTGCTGTTTAACTAGTGTGCCGGCATTGGATAAACAGGTGGTTAGCGTCCATGGATTGAATTTTGCCAAAGGGAAGTAAAGGAATTTTTGAAAAGATAAAGCACAAATCTAAGTCACACAGGGCATACAGTTAAGGCAAAGGAGACTAATGAATATGGAAAAAGTGGAAGAGTTTATCAAGGACTGGGTACCTTATTAAGGTATCTTTGAACAAACAAGCTAGAAAGATGACAGTTGTAAAAAGAGAAAGATGCTTGAATTAGTGACCTCAGTTACAGTTGTCTGAATTCTTCTCTTTGCAGGTAATAGAAACTAAACTCATACTACTTGAATCCTTCATACATACTCCATATGGGTTTTATTGAAATTGATTTTATTGGTGCATATTACCCACAGGTCTAAGGGCAAAGATGACTTCAGACATATGTAGATCCCTAGGCTGGAGCATAGTGTCAAGGCTCTCCTTTTTCCTCAGTTTTCTTAAAAGTTTCTCTCCCTCTCTTGGAACAGTCAGGCTTTCATCACATGGCTCTACATGGACAGACGACTGCTGACAGTTCCAAACACATTTCACGGCAGGTGATGACGCAGCACGGAGACTTGCTCAGTGTCCACAGGTCAAGTTTCCTGGAAGCCCTGGTCTCTCTTGACTCTCAGCTGTCTCTGGATGGGGTCGGGGAAAGGAGAATGAACTACCTTGCTTGGCCAGACCTGGTTTGCCTGACCACTGAAAAGAGGGTGTGGAGAGAAGGGTAGTATCGTAATGAACAGATTTTCCAATGGGGAAGAGGAAGTTTTCCCAAACTTAATAGAGGTGTCGAGAGCACAGCCATAGCAGATTGCAGAGGTGGAGCGACATGTTGACTGGGGAGCAGCATATGAAAGCCCGATTAGATTTGCATTTTATTTTTTTATTCTTGTTTAAAAAATGTTGATGTTAAAAATGACAACACTTATTACATGTATATGTCCTAACAAATTTCTTTGAAAGTCTCAGCACATTTTTAATCACACATGTTCAATTCCTGAAATTCTATAGAATGGTTAAGGAAAACTAAAAATCAGTGAGGCCTTCAACAACAGGTGTCACTTCGTGAGTCCTCCACCGTCTGGGCACTAAGCAAATCATTTTATATGTTGATCCTGTCTATGAAGTACTGAATTGGACAGTCATTGGTTGCCTGTCTACCACACCTTCCCCTTTCTTCTTTTCTACTAGTGTACAGATTTTCTTCTGGAAAACAGACGTTTTCCCGTTCTTAGTGATGTTGTTAAAGACGGACAGATAGTTTTTGAGCAGGGTGAGCTAATCAGAGCCACTTGTCTCCTCGGTCTCAATACTTGGTGTGGGGGTGGGCATGTGACATAAAAGGGCTTATTGCTCATACTGGGAATGCAGGGGTATAGTTTCTTTTGTTACCTGGACGGTGTGCTGTGCAGTGGGAGACCTGGAAGGGCTGCAGGGGCTGGCGGAGCTGGGCTGGGGTACAGTGAGGGAAGAGCTAAAAGACAATGACCTAGGGACCCAAATAACATAGTGAGCCTCTGAGCCAGATGATGCCAGACAATCCTGAGTCTAACCCGCCTGAGTCAGTAGCATCTTACTCTCTGGAAAGCTATTCAGTCTAAGCCTCTATTTCTTCACTTATAAAATGGCAATAATAAGAATTTCATTGGCTTATTGTAAGGGTTGAATGATTAAATGTGCGGCCTGAGAAATATTGATATTTTCTCTGATTCTGGTAGACTGCCACACGGTGCCATCTTAAATACACTTTCATGGAATCGATCAGGATATAGCTCTTTTTAAACTTATGGACATATATTTTAAAAAGTTTTCTATTGTATATGTATAGACAAGTAAAATTATTTTTAAAGTCATATATATTCAATGTTTCAATTATACAGTTATGCCAATTGTAGAAGATGTAAATGCTTCATATAACTTACAATTGCACTATGTGTTTATGATAATTTCTATAGCAATTGAGTGTCAGATCTTTGGTTGGTAGCAATATTATCATTGTTAATTGTTCTGTGGAAAAATCACTTTTATTTGGACTATTTCCAACTTACATTAATTAATTCATGAACATCAACCAAGATTAACATGAGAATTACTTGTATTAAAAGACTTTCTTTTTCCTTCTTTTGTTTCTTTCTCACCTTCTTTCCTTGGATTTGTATTTACTTGTGTTTGTGGCACCATAACAAATTAAGATGAGACTTTAAAAAGTTTTGGTTTTGGTTCGTGTGCTTTTGCTGATAAAGGGTTCATAAAAACACTTACCAAAGAGCAATGCAAAACAGATCTCTGCCCTTAGAGTTAAGAACCTATGATGCTATTTGTGGCAAATGCAAAAAGCTGAAAAGTAAAACATTAAATAGACATTTTGTCTATTTTTGTGAGGTTCACATACAATTTCATATAGTTCACCTTGAAAACCCAACTCATAATAAATTTATGAAAACAAAGCAAGCAATTCAAAGTATGTAAAAATTCAGAAAGTAATAATAAACCATAAACACTGTTACTGAAAGTCAGCCGCATCACATCTTCGGCTCTGCTTTGGATGTGACACAAGTGTTTTAAATTGCACTGGGCGGAGGCGCAGCAGGAAGGAAGCATCGGATATTGCTGGAACATATCTTTGTTTGAGCAACAGCTAATGAGAAAGGTCACCATCATGCTTTGCTTTCAAATACTAAGTCTGTTTTGAAATTAGTACTGAACACTTCATCACAGATGCTGGCGAGTGATCATTGTGGTGCACAGTTCTGCAGTGTTAATCATTTTTTTCTCCCAAATGGAGTTAAAAAACCCCACAGTGGTGAGAACAAAGTTTATGTTCTTTTTTTTTTTTTTTTACTGTTTTGATCAAAACTTGCCAGTAAAAGATGAAATTACTTCCTACTTATGGGCCCTGGGATACCCGGTTATTTATAAAATTCTATTAGTGAATATGAAGGAAGTCTAGCTAATTTTTTCCTTGAAGCTTTAATGTTATTTGTACTCTTGTCAAACTCATTGCCAGTGTTTGAGATGCAAGGCATTCTGGACTTTGCTTCCTAACATTTACTGCATTTGTTTAGCGAATCAAGTAAATGGCACTGAGATCCCAAGAAAAAACTTAATTTTTTGCTGTTTAATGTATTTGCTGACAAATTTAATAAACCTCAGAAAGCCTCTCCCCAGGAAAGGAGGACATATCCGGAAGAGTAAAAACTGTCCCAGCAGACATTTCGGTCTCAATATGTGGGGGAGGGGCCAAAAGGCTATTAAATATCTGAGTTTATATTTTTGGTTTTCCCTGTTGGCCAGGCTGTCGTATTCCCATGTCTGCAGCACGTTCCACTGTGGGAGCTGAGTCCTCAGAATAAACTTTGTGAAAGGCTGGATCCACCCACTAGGGATAAGAGGTCCAGCAGAGGAAGGGGAGGGGGTAAAGGAAAAGGGAAGGGGACAGCTGCCTTCCTGTGTTTGGATGACCTTTCCTTATGTTTATCTGGAAGGACTGGTCAGCCACGCTCTATTTGGTATCAGTCTACCATGTTGCCTAGCTTTTGGCAAATAAAGGAGCTTTGCCTTTGCTGGGAGGACTGGCCTTAGTTTTCTGAGTTTTAAATAAATAAATAATGTATCTAAGTCTGCTGGGGTGAGGACCCAAAACAAGAAGTCTTACTAAACATCCACATATGCTGAGTCTAACAGACCCTTAGGGGGAAGACCTAGGCACCGCCTGGGCCATTTGAGGAGGGGGCTCTGTGCTTCCGCCCTCTGCTGAGCAGGGCTCAGCAGTTTCTTTCTCCCACATCCTCACTATTCGGCATAATCCCCCACCTGTGGTACTCCAGAAATATTTTTTGAATGAATGAATAAATGGGCAGAGCCCCTGGGAGGTGGCTGGGGACAGGCAGTGGGGTCCCTTCTACCTAGGTTATTTGCCCATTTCTGTTGTAAGCGCTCTGTGAAGCTTCACTTCAAAGAAACCAGTTTGAAGCCTCCTGCTCTCACATTCCTGGTGGATGAGTCACTTGTTTCACGTGGGTGAGTGAGACCAAGCCCTCTCCACCGTGCTCTTCGTTTCAGGGCAGACTTTCCACTTGGCCTGTCTTTAGCTTCAATGTTACTTCCCTGGCCCCCGCCCTCCCACTCCTGTCCACCTAAACTAGACCTTGAGACGTGCCTATGAAACTGTTTCCACTTGCTCTCCTCCTCCTTTTTATATTGATTTATTTTTAGTTTGGAGTGGGGGTTAAACCAAGGGCCTTTGCACTGAGCTACGTTCCTATTTTTTATTGTTAATGCTGAGATAAGAGCCTTGCAAAATTGCCCAGTGGTCTTGTGATCCTCTTGCTTCAACCTTCTGGACTGCCGCGAAATGCCTGGCCCATTTCTTATTAATTCACGTGTGAGATAGCTAATTCCATGTGTGTGCTCCCCACTCCCTTACAAAATCCCTCAAGACAGGAAAATACATTTATTTGCTTATCCCTGTATTCTTAGCACCTGGTTCATATGGTAACCACTTTTGTGTTAGGGGAACTAATGAGATTAATGAATAAATTATACGTGGAAGGATAATTCATACGAGGTCACTGGGTGAAATAGGGGGATAAAGGTCAGAGTTCAAAAGCTTAATAACAAACAAACTTTGGGAACATTGATGAGTTGGAGATTTTGGAAAAGATCCTAAGTAACACTGCACTTTTACCTCTGAGCTGTCGAGTGCTCCGGTCCTAGGAGTGTGAGAAACTTTCTCTTGCTGATCCTATTCCTTTTCAGTCATGGTTGCTAAGTGTCCAAACCTTGTAAGAATTCTCAGTGCTTCTCTCTTCCTTGCCTTACACGGTCTTTTAATATTTCTTACTTGAGATAAATGGATAAAGAAAATATGAGATATATATTATACATAATATATATTATGTATTACTTAGACATAAACAAAGAATGAAATAATGTCATTTGCAGGAAAATGGATGCAACTAGAGATCAGCATGTTAAGTAGAATAAGCTAGACTAAGAAAGAAGGATATTGCACAATTTCCCTAATATGTAGAACCTAAAAAGAATGACAGAAAAGGAGAAGGGATATTGTTAAATAAAAAGAAGAGAATAAGTTAGAGGGAGGAGGACCTATGGGAGCGAAACAGGGAAATGGAAAAATTCATTAATTACATACTAAGACCATGATGTTGATATGAATTTATTGACTGTAAATATTTGTTTTACTCCATAAAGTGAAACGGTGAATTATACAATGGTATACATGGTATTGCCCATGGTTTATTTTGAAAAATGCATTAATCTGTAGAGTTATGAAGCAGTCATCTAGAATGGTGTTGACTTACCTATTTTAATCTGACTCTGGGAATGAGACACTAAAGACATTTTTTCTTTTCCAGTTTTCACTTATTAGTACATGTTTCTAGTACATAATGTTTGTATTCTTCACGAGGAGTTGGTACATGTACATCATCTGTCTTAATTATTCTTCATCCCCTTCCATTTGTCTCTTTCCCCTTCTCGCCAGCTTTTGGTTCCCTTTCCATTTGCAAAGATCTATCTTCCTATTATCTGTCTTTCGTTGTGTTCTTCATAAGAGAAACTTGCAGTATTTCAGCTTCTGTGTCTGATTTGTTTCACTCAGCATTACAGTCTCAAAACGCATCCATTTTCTTACAAATCACGCGCGTTTATTCTTTCTTTATGGCAGAGCAGTACTCCTTCGTGTATAAATGTCACACTATCTTTCTCCATTGACCTGTTGGTGGACACGTATGCTGTTTCCAAGATTTAGCTATTGTGACTCGTGCTATTATAAATGTTGATATGCGTATATCACTGTGATACAATGTGATATGATGTTTTAAATTGTCTCCTAAAGACACTTGAAGGAAAGTAGCTGGATTGAGTAGAATTTCTTGTTTTAGTTTTTTGGAGGGTCTCCATACTGATTTCCATAGTGGTCAAACAATGTAGAAGAGTTCCTTTTCCCCAAAGCCTCAGCAGCATTTGTAGTTTTATGATTTCTTGATGATAAGCGTTCTTCCAGGAGTACAGTGATATCTCAGTGTTGTTTTAATTTGCATTTATCTAATGGCAAGTGTATTTATTATCTATTTGTCTTTCTTCTTCTAAGAAGTATGTATGCACTTTCCCAGTTTTTTATATGACCTTTTATTTGGAGTGGGTCTATTTTTTTTTTTTTTAGGTTTTTGGAGACAAGGTCTCGCTTTGTGGTTCAGGCTGGCCCTGAGCTCAGCCTCAAACTCACATCACAATCCTCCTGCCTCTGCCTCCCGAGTGCTGGGATTACAGGCGTGAGCCACCACGCCCGGCACTGTGGTATGTGGTACTGGTTGCTGCTGGGTGTGGGTCTCCACACCCAGTATTG
>PVIR01008845.1:0-55324 GCA_004026965.1 Petromus typicus | reverse complement strand
AGTTTGTGATTGCTACATCTTGGAAACAACCCAAGTGTCCATCAACTGGAGACTGGATAAAAAAGCTGTGGTTCTTCTACAGAATGGAGTACTACTCTGCCATAAAAAATGATAAGTTTGAATCATTTCTACTTAAATGGACATACCTTGAGGATATCCTCATAAGTGAAATAAATAGGTCACACATAGATATATATTGCATCTTTTCTCTGGTATGAGAAAATGAAGATGTAAATGAGTCCTAGCATTGTATGTTATATATTGTGAAATAGAAAATGCTCAATGTAAAATAAGGTGAAAGGGGACAATGTTGAGATTGTAACAAAAACGTAAGGAAACAAATTTTATATATATCGGGGGGTGGTAGGGTGGGTGGGGCTATGGGAAAAAATGAGAATTAAGTTGTGTCTTATACTGGTACAAATCCCCATTATGGAGTGCAATCATGATGTGTATATTTAATGTACCAATAAAGATAATTAAAAAAAAAAAAAAAGAATCATCTCAAGATCAATGGGTAAGGAAGAATCAGAAGAAAAGGAACCAAGGGAAAAGCTCTGGGAGGCCACAGTTGGAACATTTCATCATTAAAGCCATCACAAATGTAACAGATAATCATGTGAAAATACACGATGTGTTTGTTCTGTAATTAGAAGTAAACAAATGGGGAAGAAGATGCAGATTTTCCTTAGAGTAGAATGACATTATCATTAATGATAATGATAAAGGAGGACATTGTTTTTTCCAAAAATTTAGTGATAATAGTTTTAAATAAAGCCACTAGTATGTACTAAAAATCATGAATGTTTGATATGAAAAAGGATGTTTTCATGTTCTTACAATATCTACACCTTGAGGACATACTCATAAGTGAAATAAATAGGTTATAGATGTATAAATACTGTACCATTTCTCTTGCATGAGAAACTAAAGGTGTAACTGAGTTCTAAAATGTATGATATGTATTGTGAAATAGGAAGAAAATGTTAAAAGGGAAAAGGGGGATAGTAAAGAATGGAAATAAAAACTTTGATGGTTAAAAAAGAGAAACAAATCTTATGTATATAAGGGACAAGGAGTTGTAGGAAGGGCAGGGAAAAGGGGAATAAATGAGAATCAAGATGTGTCATGCACTGATGCAAACCCTCAGTGTTGAATGGGAGTATAATGTATATGTAAAATGTACCAATAAAGTCAATTTTAAAGAAAGACTATTATCAATGCTCCAAGACTAAACTACACCAAAAATATCCTGGTACAAGTGACTCATTCATTGTAAAGGAAAGGCTAGCAACTTTACTGCAGCAGACTCACAAATATCAGTTCTACCAAGAACCAAAGTCAGCATCATCAGGAACGAGGCACAGATAGTGATGTCAACTGATTCAACCCACTGAGAGAACTACAGCATCACTTCATGTTCTAGGGAGAGCATTATTTTTCTTAAAAATTGAAATATTTATTGATACATTACATATACACATCATGGTTGCACTCCACAATGAATATGTACCAGTATATGGCACAACTTAATTCTCATTTTTTTCCCATAGCCCTACCCACCCTACCACCCGCCATATACATAAACTTCGTTCTTGAGCAGGAATAATGTACTGAGAAAAAGCACATAGATCAAGTTAGATGAATTCCATCTTGAGATATCAGGCTTTTTTAAAATTCAAGGATATTCTTTCAATTAAGTGGCCAGCACTATCAAAAATTTAAAAGTTGCAAAAGAGTAAATTTACTGCCTTTAAAAAATGTTTTCTTATACTGGTACAAATCCCCATTATGGAGTGCAATCATGATGTGCACATTTAATGTACCAATAAAGATTTTTAAAAATGTTTTCTTTTGCTTCCCTTAAAGGTTCTTTTCAGGCTTGATGTGTTGGGTTCTTCAAAGTCACCTATCCTTCTACAACAAGAACTACAGATAGGAAGCTCTATGACTCTGAAAGTCTGTTATCATGCTTGTGTCTAGTGACAGAGCCGTAGTACAGAGTACACTTCATTAATTCTGATACTCGAGGAGACCCCAAGGCTTCTGAGACAGAGCACCTTCTCCTGAAGCCACCTGTCAAACCAGCAGCAGAGAAGGACCAAAAAAAAAAAAAAAACCCAAAAACAAACAAACAAACAAAAACATGTTGACGGTGTGCTTAGTTCAAGGCTGCTCCAGCACTCTTCTTCCTGCTGATTATTGATTTTATTTATAGAAATAACATTTCAATGATGGCAGGCTTCCACTGAAGTCATACACATTGAAATGGCACATTGAAATTAGCCCAGTCTTCAACATCAAGGGGAAACTGGCAGAACACAGCCATGTAAACTATTAAATAAATAAAGTTACATGCTAATTATCCAACATATGTTGACTTCTCAACCAGAACAGTTACATACACTCTCTCTATGCAGATTCTCAAGAAAGGGATTATTTTTTATTTAACCTCAGCAACTAACAAGTGTGTCCTGTGTCAGAATGCAGACTCCAAGGCTTATTGAATGGACTTGGAATTATTTCAGTAACTACAACAGACTACATCTCAAAATGCCCTTTCCCATAACTGCAATTACAGGGATTTTTATATTTTATAGATTATTTTTATTAACTAAGAGTTGAAAGAAAGGAAAGGGATGAGGAATGACAGATAAAAGAAGCAAAGAAGAAAATAAATAGAAAGTTATTAAAATGGATCAGGAGAAGCTGGATCTAAACATTTGGATATTTTCAACCCAACTTGAAAAAGGAAGGCCAAGAAGATAAGTTGGAGTAAATTGCAAGCACGTAATGTTTCTGCTAATTTAAAAACTAGAACATTCATAACTAAAATAAAAGAAAATAGTTAGAAGCAATACATTTTCATGGCCCTTGGAGTGTTTCAGTGTGGTATATAATCAGCTCGCATTCAAGAAGGCCTAGTATTCAGCTATTTAGCTGGTTTTCTTATGCAGGAAAATATTGGTCATTTTGTATTTTCTTCCTAACATAGACTCCAGACTATCCTATTTAACCAAGAAAAGTTTTGTTGTCAGCAAAGATGGCATTAAATACATAACTTTGGATACTTCAGTACTTTTTTGTGTGGTTGTGAAAAAATAAAAGTAGGGTTAGAGGAAAGAAAGGATTGATATTTTCCTTAAAGACATCAACAAGTAGCAGGGCTCCTGGAGAAAAAAAACAACTGGTTGATGTCTGTCTCTACTTTGGCTCATCGTATGATTTCTGAAGTGCCTTCAGTTCACCTGTATTTAAGAAATCAGACCATCAGCCACACTGGAATCAATGGTTGTCATGGTGAGATGCTTGATGAGAAATGAGGATCTTTTTAGGAGAGGGCAGTAAAATGACTTAAAATCAACAACTAATATTTCAGTGTATTCAGATTTGTTGACTATTTGGACCCAAAAATCTTATATTTAGAAGGAATTTTGAAGTGTAAGGAGAAACAACTCTTACAAGCGTGGACCTATGTCATCAAAACTCTGTAACTCAGGGTGATAGAGAAATTAGACCAAGTTGAAGGAACAAACTTAGCCCAGATTCCAGGAAGCTGGCCTTGGGGCTGTTCATACTTTCCATTCTCCACACCCCAAGTCCTCCCACCATCTGGAAATAAGAAACATAAAATACAGGTACAGGAAGAGAAGCCCACCAGTGCTGAAGCTTTGCCCATGGAAGTAGATAAGTGGAGCCCCTAAAAAAAGTTAATTTTTCTCTTAGGGTTCTTGAAGCTGAATCAAATCAATAGGTCAGAGTTTCATGTGCTCCCTGCAATTCTCGGTGGGCAGCTAGTCACCATTCCTTGAGGAGCTTTTTTTATCATGATATTTTACAAAGCCAAAGCCCTGTATCCTGACCTTTGTGCATATTGCTCTGGAGACAAATTATATGCATTACAGGCAACAAAAGATACTAACTTGACATCTGAGAAACAGCTCCTATCTCTGTTTATATCTGCCTGTTTTTAAAAATATTTTATTTCATTACATACACTATCACTCATGTTAGCTCCAGCTTTCTTTTTCAAATCTAGCAGATGCCATCTGAGATGAATCAAATCACAGGAGCAAGGAGATTTGGAATTAATTTACGGAAATCGTCCTCTGTCAAATATAGTCCAGAAGCTCTACAATGAAGAAAATTTATGGGAACTTTGCTGCACTTCTGGCCTTGAATTTTTGACCAATATGAATGGGAAATTCTTGTGTCCCAGGATCTATGCTAGAAGCTGAGCTCATCAGTCATGGTTCCATTTATTGCCAGCTGCATAAGTTTGTTGGACCTCAGACACTGTGTCTACAAAATTGAGCTCACCCGGCTTCACCTTTGATGCTACCAGGAGCTTTGAATGTTCCACTTTGTATAAATTCCTTGGAATAATGTGGGCCACACAAAACCTATTTGATAAATGTTGGCTGTTAATGATCCGCCAAAGAATATTTTCTTCCCCAAAGGCCATTTTTGTGTTTTCTTGCCACCTGGCTTTGTTCCATGTCTTATTCCAGTGGTGTGTCCCTGACAATTCATCTAGCTCCTGGGTCACACAAACTGGTTATATTAACCATTTCTGTACTGAGGACAGAGATTTAGGACTGACTTTGAGCAGTTTAGGTTGGCGACAACTTGGATATGGCCTTAATCTCAGTCAGTGCGTATGAGCAAATGCCTGACAATTGGGACTCTTGGGAAAGAAGCAAAAAATGAATTTGTAGCATGTTATGACTGCCACTTCTTCTGAGGTCAATGCTGAACTTCTGCTGTGCAGCCAGCCACATAACATTGGCTAGGACTGACGGAAACACTGCCCTACAGGGGCAGCACATCTGTATCAGGGTCATGTCTTAATGATTCAAATATTGATTTTTTTTAAATTCATGAAGAAGGCATGACACTAGATAAACTACCACAAATATTGATGCTAAGGCTGAAGGACAACAGAAATCTCTTAACTTACTATTTCACGTATAATAGAGATTCAAAAATATTACTTGCTCTCTTTTCTCCTAAAATCCAGATGTCAAAACTACTCTCTGAACAGAGTGGGAGATATGACAAGCAAAATTAAGAAAGGCAAGAAAAGAGTCATAATCTTCACATGCTAATTAACTTATCTGTTCAACTCACAACCCTACCTAAATAGAAAGCCCCGCTGAGGAGACATTGGGTTTTGTGTGCATGTTCCAGCCGCCCAACTGCTGAAGTGTTCATCCAGTGCCAGTATGTGCGCACATGCTCATTCTCCTTTTTCCTATTTTTTTCTTTAAACAACTGCACCTTGTACTGATACATTAACTTGAAAAACTCATCATACAAACAAACAAAAATATTGCATTTCTAGGCTTATTTATTTTTACCTGATTTTAAAAGCACATTATTTTTCTGGGATACCATCTAATTAGACCACCATAACAAAACAAAATAATTTATAACAATAGAAACTTGTTGCTTCCACAAGTTGAGGCTAGGGATCCCAACAGGAAGCCTTCAGCAGAGTGGTTATCTGGCAAAACCAACCCTTCTACAGACAAGACAAGACATCTACTTGCTGCACATGTGATATCAGCAGGGAAGGGGCAGGGAAAGTTCCGTTGGGCATTTTTTACAAAGATATCTTTTGTTTTACACCTCTCCCAAATACCACCTCTGAATAATGTTATCTTGAGGTATAAGGTTCAACAAGTGAGTTGAGGGAAACAGTCTGACTACAGGGGATTCTATCTAGATATTCTAACAAGCCATGGTCTGTTCTTACTGCTCCAACTGCTACATTAGGATTCCTGCTTTGTCCCTGATTGGTTGTTACTGTGTCATTGCCCCATCACAGGTCTGTCTCTCATACCTAGTCTTGAATCTCCCTCTGAAGTGCACACCTGAAAATAGCCTCCCTAGATTTTACCCATGTAATACCTTACCCTGCTAAGGTCTTGGTTTGGTAGGGATTCATTTACCATTTTTCTTCACTTCTAGCCAGATTGAATATAATTCCTAAAGTGAAAACATTTCTATAGGTAACTAGAATACCACTCATCATGTACGTTGGATTTGTGTGTCAGGGTCTTAGATCAATCAAGTCTGTGAGATTAAGCACTATTAAATTTATTTTATATAACTTGGGACTGAAACTCTGAGATACACTTTGGAGTTTGCATGGAATATATTTTCCCATTTCTGTAATTCTCAATATGTTATTCAAGATGTCCCTTACCTTATCTTCCCCTTCCTCCCCCAAAACTCAAATAGGGAAATATATGAATAGTAAGATAGGCACCAAATAGATAAAACAGAAAATGCATTTTTAATCATTGTTCTGAATTTTCATCAATCTTCCATACTTTCTGATACTTTCTTTCTTGTTTCCTCCCCTCCCTCCCCCACTGCCTCCCCCTCACTGCCTTCCTCCCTCTTTACCTCCCTCCCTCCTTCCCTTCTTCATTTCTCCCTCCATCCCTTCCTTCCTTCTTCCTTCCCAGGTGTCGGGAATTAAACCCAGGACCTTCCACCTGTGAGGCAAATCCTCTATCACTAAGCCAGACTCCTACCCAAATACCCAAATATTCTATTTGAACATAAAATAAGTTCATGTGGATGAGTCTTAATCTCATAACAAAAATATCCTCATAAGAAGGGGAGATTTGGCACAAAGAAACACAGAGGGAAAAGCACACGAAGGCACAGAGAGAAGGTGGCTTTAAAGAGCAGCTGCAGCTGAAATCCACCTTACCAGCACAGGCAATTTGATCTTCAATTTGTGGCTCTCAGGAGATGGACTCCTACTGACTGAATCACCTGGAATATGGTATTTTGTTGTTAGCACTGGAAAACTAATAGGCCACCTATAGTTGGGTGATATCCAAATTTAGATTTCTATAGTTCCTCTTGAGCCTTAGACTTAGTTGTACAACTGCAAAATCTCCTTCTTCGACACACTCATGGCCCTGTGATAAACCAAACTAATTATCTCCGTAATCTGTGTATTTGCCGGCTTCTAGTGTTCTTCCTTGTTTGCCAATTTATCTAGCTACAAGTCAGCTCTGCATGCCCAGATAATTTTCAGATCTAAGATTTCATCAGGACCTGTCAATTTTGCCTACATTGTTATTGAATTCATCCACTTCTTTCCATTTTCTACCAGCTTAGTGTAAGCCTCATCATTTCTCACCTGGACTATGAAACTAGCTTCATAATAAGCATCCCCAGATTTGTTTTCAGTTCTTCTTTCAATTCATTCTTCTATTTAACTAGCTCCCTTTGTTCCATCCTTGCACCATTTTGATCAGAAAGATAATAGTTAATGATGGTTTACAGGCAGGCATCAGCCAAACAGATTGAATATCAGTTCACCAAAAAAGCTCTTTGCTCAATAATGAGGGTTTCTCTCATTTTCCATTTTCTCATCATTCCTAACCTTGGGTCTGATCTCAGTTTCTTTTATGGACTCATGCTAATGGTCACAAAATCACTGGTTCAGTAACCAGACACAGATGACAAGAGGGAAAGACCAATACAATGTTAGGGCAGGATTAAACAGTAAATAATAAGATCCTCAACAATCACATATGGCTGTACAATGGGTCAGGAGAACTGACTGGCCATTTATTTCCAGAGAATTGCTCTACTTCCCACATCCATCATATTCTAATAATAACTGAATAACCCAGGAATTTTTGTTCTTCTCAAATTCACTTCCAACCAATTTTTCTTCTCCAGCACCATCAGTCACCTTCAAACACAAACACTTTCCAAAAACTGATGCGTTGTTCATGGGAAGTGTTAAGTTGCCTTAGAGATACTGCAGCCTGTGTTTTGTGATCATAACAGGCAAAGTGAAGTCTGAGTCCTGGAACTCAGTTTGTAACACAAGACTCATAAATGCCAACTAGCTTCTGTTCATACACAGAATTGGGGAGCAGGAATCACACACCACAGGGCCTTCTCACTTCCACTTACTTCTCCCCTTGATATTAGTCCACTTTTCTCGTCTCAAAGTTAATTCTTACTTCACCATCAGCTCCTAGATAATTTGCTATGTCATAGGCATGTACTCATAACACTGCATGCTCAGGTTTACCGTTAGATTTTGATTCATGCCTTCAGTTTGAGGACAAGAACCGCACCTGTTTAACTACCACTTGTATCACAGCACCTGATTAGTAGTGATTAGCAGGTATTCACTGAATGTGCAAATGAATAAATGTACAAATGACAGAGCTTATTGTGGCCCACAGTGAGGAGTGGATCTTGAGATGAAGCACCCCCTTACTTACTCTGGTCCAGCCCAGCACAAGACAACTTGTAGCACTAAGAGAAGCAACTACATCAGTCTTGGTGGAGAATCCACAGTGGACCAAGAACAGGACTTTCCAAAAAGGTTAATCTTCCAATTAAGTTTTAATCTTTCAGGACTAAAACTTAACACTGGAAAGGTGACATTGGAATGGTACCACTCCAAAGAGGAGAGGTTCTTCAAGCCTTGTATTTCTAGGCTCATAGGCTACCACAGGCCACCACAGGCCACCCACTACAGGCTCTCTGCAGAAGCCACGGAACACTCCTAGACTATGCAGGGCTGCTCCCAACCTGCTCCATGGCAAAGGGTCAGGACTTTTGGAAAATAAGAGGAGAGGCTAGGGGTAGGCACAGATCAGAGTTGACTTCAGAGCTGCAGGTGAAAAGAGAGAAGGAGCAAGGGAAGAAGGAGCCATTGGACATAAAGAGCAGGAAATAAAAATCGAGTGATGTTTAAATCATTTCCTGTGCTTAAAAAGAAAAATATTCTCATTTGCTAAAAAGCCCAGGAATCCAAATACCCCAGGATATTCATTATTTCTTAGATGTTTAATTGGGCCATTTGAAATATCACAACTAGGCCTTGAAAATATATATACTGTATAAGTTGAAAAGAGACCAGCAGTGTTGAGTTTTCTGGGCTGAACATTGATCTTCCTAACAAAAGGGAGGACTAGTCACTCCCCAGAGGTCCCATACCTGTGACACTGGTGACAGAGACACAGAATAAATATGAGACAAAGGGAGACTGAGATTATGTTCTCTTCAACTCTGACTCCATAAGAGAGTTCTGCAGCCTCTGAGGCTGTATTTCCAGGGAAACTCTGGTACATGCCTTTATTTGCTCAAATGCTGCTCCTGGTCTTGCACACTCATCCAGCTAAGGTGTGTACACTCTGAGAAGGAGCACCTTCTGTTCACTTCTCAAGTGTTAGTCAGCTTGCCCTTACCTCTAACATTCCTCCCCTCACCTCAGGTTTCCGACGCTGGGCTTGGACACTGTGTTCTAGAAAGTTGCCATGTCCTTGATGCTGTGACCTCAGCTTTGGCCTGGGGCTCTGTACTTGGGTTTTGTAATAGTCATCCTTTCTGCCTGTTCTTGAGTCCCCCTACTCTCAATCAAAAATGATCTCATCTTTCCCAGAATATTAGGCTCTGCTCAAACTATGCCATCCAGAGACAATGGTAGGAGATGGGGCTAGAAATTGGATGCTTGGTACCCACCTTCCTTGCTGCCACTGCATTTTAGCCTTCGACTTCAGTTCTGTGACTTTGCTCTGCTCAATGTCACCAGTCCACAAAAGCCTTCTAGAGCTCCTTTTCCTACTAAAAGTTGTATGTACATCAACCATTACAGCATCTCTCTGATGCTCTCCACGGTCTTCAAGGCTGAGGTTCTGATCCTGAACTTACACCCCAGAGCTGAGCCATCATGGCTCTCCCGGTTCACACTGAGCCTTCGCTAATGTTCTCACCACTATCTGAGCACCTTGTGGCCTACAGTGAACCTTCACAATCCCCTGTACACCAATTTAAGATTTTTCTGGATATCTGTCTCCTGTCTGAAACACTTACTGGACTCCAGAAACCTCTTTTGGTCCCTGCTTCTGTGACTGTGAAAACTGTTTAATTAGTTGGCTTATAAACACGAGTTTGGTAAGGGCCTAAGACAGAGACAGCTGGTTACAAAGAAACTAATATATACACCCCGTTAATAACAAATCCATGTCATACACAGCTAGTAAAACTCAAAAATGTAAATGTCAGCTTAAGAAACAGTTAGGATATCATATCTTTTCTCTGGTGTGAGAAAAGGAAGATGTAAATGAATTCTAGTATATATAGTTGATATTGTGAAATAGAAAATATTTAAAAGAAAAGCAGGTGCAGGGGTAAACGAGGGATAAAAGAATTTGATATTAATAAAAAGGAAACAAAGATTATGTATACAGGGGGTGGAGGGTTGCAGGGTGGGTGGAGGAAAGGGAGAAAATGGGAATCAAGTCATGTCATAGTCTGGTACAAACTCAATGTTGAATGCAATGATGATGTATATTCATAACGTAGCAATAAAGGTTTGAATTTTAAAAAAAGAAAAAAACTGCAACTCTGAGGAAATAAATTTCTTAGACAGAATACACAAAGTTTGTTAACAGCTCCTCTCTGCCTGCTGGCTGGACTTCCAGGAACTTAGAAATGCAAAAGAAATAGCTTTCTTTAAGATTAAACTTGGCAAGAGAAGTAACTGCTTTGCTCTAACCTCTACTTATCCACACCATCCCATCTTTTTTGAGAGAACTTTATTGAAGTTTATATTTCTCTTACTTATTTTTGCATTTTGTATAATTTTTGTATTAGGAAAAATTTCTACATCTTTAAGCAAATAAATATTATCCAGATATGACTTTTTCTTGATTTCAGCAGTATCAAATATCCTTATTTATCTCTGATAACGCATTTAGTTTCAACCTCTTTCCCATACAACAGAACAGGGCCATTTGCCTTGTTTTATTATTTATTTATTTATTTATTTATTTTGCCTGATATGTTTTATTTATATTAACCATGCTTAAGCTCCTTTTTTTTTATCGTTTTGATAAGTACATGTTAGCAGTACGTGCAGTTTGCAATCATCTTGGATTTACATAACACAGCTTCTTTGTCTTTAATACCTCTCCTTTCCTTCCCCTGCTTATTCTCTTATTTTGATTCTGCCTTTTCTAGTTTATTCTTGTTGATATTATTAGTCCTAACACACATTCATGACATATACTATTTACCTTCATTGAGTACACATTTACCAATATAAAGCATATTCTTATTATACTTATTTACACTTCTTCTTGCCCAACTCCATGGCCTTAGGCTCTTGGAACTTTTCCCCTTTGCAAGAGATTCATCCCCTTCTCTCCTTCTATGAACCTTTTATTATCCTCTTTGTTGACGCACTTTTGTCTTAGTTAAATGAGGGAGATCAAATGATACTTAAAATATTGGGCATATGTCATGTCATTATAGTATGATTTTTAAAAATTTTTTTAATCTTTATTGGTACATTACATATATGCATCATGATTGCACTCCATAACGTGGATATGTACCAGTATAAAACACGACTTAATTCTCATATATTCCCATAGCCCTACCCAGCCTACTGCCCCGCATATACATAAAATTTATTTCCTTACTTTTTTGTTACAATCTCATCATTTCCTCCCCTTCACCCTATTTTACATTGACCATTTTCTATTTCACAATATATAACATTCAATTCTAGGACTCATTTATATTCTTATTTACTCACATGAGAAAAAAGATGCGATATGTACTTATCTGTGACCTATTTATTTCACTTCTGAGGATATCCTCAAGGTATGTCCATTGAAGTAGAAATGATTGAAACATAATTTTTTATGGTAGAGTATGTACTCCATCCTATAGGACAACCACAGCTTTTTTTATCCAGTCTCCAGTTGATGGACATTTGGGTTGTTTCCAAGATGTAGCAATCACAAATTGGGCTGCTATAAATATGGGTGCACATATGTCACTGTGATATGAGTCTTTTAATTCTTGTGTGTATATACCTAGCAGGGCAATGGTGGGTCACATGGGACCTCCAATCCTAGCTTTTTGAGGAATCTCCAAACTGATCTCCACAGGGGTTGTATGAGTCTACAGTTCCACCAACAGTGGGGAAGGGATCCTTCTTCTCTGCAGCCTCGCCAACACTTGCCATTGGCTGAATCTGAAATGGAAGCCATTCTTTGTGGAGAGAGATGAAATCTCAGTGCTGTTTTCATCTGCATCTCTGGAATGACTGATGATGTTGAGCATTTCTTCATATGCTTCTTAGCTGCTCTTACTTCTTCCTCTGAAAAATATCTGTTCATTTCAGATGCCCATTTTTGAATTGGGTCATTAAATTTGTGTGGGCTGATTTTTTTGAGCTCTTTATATATTCTAGATAGTAGCCCTTTATGAGGAAAGCTGGTAAAGATTTTTTTCCGACATTGTTGGTTGCCTGTTTGCACTGTTGGTGGTTTCCTTCACTGTGCAGAAGCTTTTTAAAAGAATGAGGTCCCATTTGTTGATTTCCTCATCCAATTCCTGTACTATAGAGGTTTTGTTCAAGAAGTCTTTCCCTAAGCCAATGTCTTTGAGAGTTTTACCTAACGTGTTTTGCAGTAGGTTTAGAGTGTCTGTTTTAATATTTAGGTCTCTTATCCACTTTGATTTTAGCTTGGCACACGGTGAAAGAGTTAGATCTAGTTTTAGTCTTTGGTAAGTTAAAGCCCAGTTTTTCCAGCACCATTTGTTAAAAAGGCTATCTTTCCTCCATTGAGGATTTTTGGTTCCTTCGTCAAAGATGAGGTGGCTCAGTGTATCTGGAGTAGTTTCTGGATCTTCTAGTCTACTCCATTGATCCTTGGGTCTGTTACTTTGCCAGTACCAGGCAGTTTTTATCACAGTGGCTTTATAGTATAGTTTCAGGTTCAGAGTTGTAATACTTCCCACAGTGTCCCTGTTGCTTAGAATTGGTTTGGCTATTCTAGGTCTTTTGTGGTTACAGATGAAAGTTTGAATTTTTTTCTCTAGATCTGTGAAATATGCTGTTGGGATTTGAATCGGGATTGTGTTGAATGTGTAGAGTAGTTTTGGGAGTATAGCCATTTTGACAATATTGGTTCTTCCTACCCAGGAGCAAGGTATGTCTTTCCAGTTTTTGATATCATCTTCTATCTCCTTTTTCATTTTGACAATATTAGCTCTTCCTACCCAGCAGCAAGGTATGTCTTTCCAGTTTTTGATATCACCTTCTATCTCCTTTTTCAGAGTGCTATAGTTTTCAGAGTAGAAGTCTTTCACCTCCTTTGTTAGATTGATTCCTAGGTATTTTATTTTTTGGGGGTGCTATTGTGAAAGGGAGTGACACTCCAATTTCTATCTCAGTGGGTCTACTGTTTGTGTATACAAAGGCTATTGATTTTTGAATGTTGACCTTGTAACCAGCTACACAGCTAAAATGGGCGATTAGGTCCAGCAGTTTTTTAATTGAGTTTTTAGGATTCTCTAGATAGAGCATCATGTCATCAGCAAATAATGACAATTTAACTTCTTCTTTTCCAATCTTTATTCCTTTTATTTCTTTCTCTTGCCTAATTGCTAAGGCTAATATCTCCAGAACTATGTTGAATAGAAGTGGTGAGAGAGGACACCTTTGTCTTGTTCCTGATCTTAGTGTGAAAGGTTTCAATTTTTGACCATTTAGTATGATACTGGGTGATGGTCTCTCATAGATAGCTTTTATTAATTTGAGATACAGACCATCTATTCCGATCTTCTATACAGTTTTGAACATAAATGGGTGTTGTATTTTGTCAAATGCTTTTTCTTTATCAACTGAGATGACCATATGATCTTTGTCCTTAAGCCTGTTGATATGGTGTATAACACTGATTGATTTACGTATGTTGAACCATCCTAGCATCCATAGGATGAATCCAACTTGGTCAGGGTGTATAATCTTTTGATAATTCTCTGTATTCTTTTGCCAGGATCTTATTGAGCATTTTTGCATCAATGTTCATTAGAGATATTGGCCTGTATTTCTCTTTTTTGGTTGGGTCTTTCTCTGCTTTTGGAATCAGGGTAATGGTTGCTTCCAGGAATGAGTTTGGGAATACTGCTTCCCTTTCAATTTCATTGAAGAGCTTCAGAAGTAGAGGCACTAACTCTTCTTTAAAAGTTTTATAGAATTCAGCAGTAAAGCCAACAGGTCCAGGGCTTTTCTTTGTTGGCAAGTTTTGAATTACATTTTCAATTTCAGAGATCATTTTTGGGGCATTTAACATTTTTATATCTTCTTTATTCAGCTTTGGGAGTCCATATGTGTCTAGAAATCTATCCATTTCTTGTATATTTTCCATTTTGTTGCAGTATAAATTTTCAAAGTAGGTATTTATTATCCCCTGGGCTTCCTCTGGGTCGGTAGTAACTTCTCCGTTCTCATTCCTAATAGCATAGATATGAGACTGTTCCTTCCTTTGTTTAAGGAGGTTGGCTAAGGGTCTATCAATTTTGTTCATCTTCTCAAAGAACCAACTTTTTGATTCATTGATTTTTTTTGAACCGTTCTCTTGGTTTCTATTGCATTAATTTCTGCCCTGATCCTTATAATTTCTTACCTAGTGCAAGCTTTGGGTTTGTTTTGCTCTTCTCTTTCTAGTCTTTGAGGTTCAGCATTAAATTGTTTATTTGAGTCTGCTCCGTTTTCTGGATGTAGGCTTTCACTGCTATGAATTTTCCTTGTGGAACTGCTTTCATTGTGTCCCATAAATTTCTATATGTTGTACTGGGGTTATCGTTTAGTTGTAAGAACTGCTCAATTTCTTCTGTGACCCATTGCTTTGTCAGAGGAGTGTTGTTCTGTTTCGATGTGTTTGAGAAGATCCTAGGATTTCCTTTGCTATTCAGTTCCAATTTCCAGGCACTATTGTCTGATAGTATATAAGGGATAACTTCAGTCCCTTTATATTTGCTTAAACCTGTTCTATGAATGAACACTTGGTCTATTTTTGAGAATTACCAGAGTAGCTGAGAAAAATGTAAATTCTGACTTTGTGGAGTGAAATACTCTGTAGACATCTATTAAGTCCATTTGCTGAAGAGTCTGGTTTTGCTCAAGGATTGAGTCACTAAGGAGTGACTTTTTGCCCAGTTGATCTGTTTCTTTGTGACAGTGGGGTATTGAGGTCTCCTATTATTATTGTATTGGAGTTTATCTGGTTTTTCAAGTCCATTAATATTTGTTTTATATTCTTGGGTGCATTAGAATTTGGAGCATAGATATTTAAGATTGTGATTTCTGTCTCTTGGATTTTTCCCTGAACTAAAAGATAGTATCCATCTTTATCTCTCTTTATCAGTTTTGGCTTGAAGTCTATCTTGTCTGCAAATAAAATCGCCACTCCTGCTTTCTTGCTGGTTCCAGTTGCATGGAGTATTGTTTTCCATCCCTTTACTTTCAGTCCATGGGTTTCTTTCTGAATTAGGTGTATTTCTTGTATATAGGATATGGTAGGATCTTGCTCTTTGATCCACTCTGCCAGTCTGCATCTCTTAATTGGCGCGTTGAGTCCATTGACATTGATGGTTATGAGCAATATAGGTAAATTTATTGCCGCCATGTTTCCTGTTCTTGGCTCTGTTATTCTACTTTTGCCCTTTCTCCATCTGTTTCTTGTTTGGTCCCATGGGTTGACTTGGTTAGGTCTCATGGATTTGTCACTTTCCTTATTTTTCTCCAAGATATTCTTTAAAATTTTTTGGAGCACAGGTTTCATGTTTGTCAAATTTTTCAGGTGTTCTTTGTCATGAAAATATTTTATTTCCCCTTCAATTTTGAAGGATAGTTTTGCAGGATACATCAGTCTGGGCTGGAAGTTGTTTTCCTTTAGGGCTTGGAAGACTTCACTCCAGGCTCTTCTTGCATTGAGTGTTTGAGTTGAGAAGTCCGCTGTGATCCTGACGGGCTTCCCTTGGAATGTAACTGTTTTCCTTTCTCTAGCTGCTTTCAGTATTTCATTCTGTTTTGGATATCTGGAACTTTTATGATGATATGCCTAGGTGTAGATTTCTTCATGTCATGGGCATGTGGTGTTCTGTATGCTTCATATATTTGTATGTTCAACTCTTTACCTTTTTCTGTGAAGTTTTCTGCCATTATCTGTGTCAATAGCTTTTTGATATCTTTCGCATTGTCTCCTGCTTCCTCAGTGACTCCAATCAATCTTATGTTATTCTTCTTTGAATCATCTAGGAGCTGTTGGATTGACTTTTCATTCTCGCTTACTTTTTTTCCATAGATTATGCCTTTCCAGTTCATTGGTTGAGATCCTGTCTTCTAGGTCTGAAATTCAGTCTCCTGTCAAATTCATTCTATTGTGCAAACTTTCCCTTTCTTTCTTAATATCCTGGGCTTCTGCTTGTAAGTGTTTAAAAGGTTCCATTGCTTTTGCTATCTTGGATTCTATCAACTCCATGATTTCCTGTTTAGCTTTATTAATCATAACATTGACAGTGTCCAATATCTCTGCTTTCATCTCAGAGATCAGTTCTGATTTCCATTTTACTAGATCTGCTTTGGTTACAATTTCCGAGGGCCCTGGAAACTTGGCTTCAAACTTCTCTATTTCCCTTCCCCCTGTGTTTCTCAGAGGTGAGGATCTTTGTGTCTGAGATTTTGAATGTTTCCTCATCTCTGACCTGCCCTGTTTTCTGGTGCTGTTTGTTGCAAGTCACTTTCTTCCTAATAATTAGGAACTTTAAAATAGCAGTGTTTCCTGGGTTGCTGTTTGCAGTCTGTATTTGCAACTAAAGAAAAACCCCTAGTTCTGGCACACCATATGAGGCACTCAATCAGTACAGTCAGAACACTTTCTCCTTTCTGCTTTAGAGGCAGGGAGACTGTGGCTCCTGACAGTGCTACAACGGCACTGTCTGAGGTTGCAATGGGCCCACCTGCTCAGCAATATAGAGTCTCTGGGCTCACTTGTGCATTTGGCCTGGAGGCCAGTAGGGTGTAGGCCCTGTGAGGTTGCAATGTTAGGGGCTATTGTTCCAACAGGCCCACCTACTCACCAATACAAGCTGACTGGATGTGATTCTGCAGTTACTGTGGAGAAAATCAGACTGTGACTTGCTAACATCCTTCCCTGGGTGCTCTTCTGGCGTAGGCCTGGACGCCAGGAAGCTCCAACCCTGGCGCAGATTCGGCGACACACACTTGCTGCCGCAGTCACCGCCCCCTGAGCTGCCCGCTGCCAAATTCAGTCCCTGGGCTCTCCTCCAGCATAGGCCTAGAGGCCAGCAAGATCCAACCCTGGTGCTAATTCGGCGACAAGACTCGGTTCCGCAGTCCCCGCCTCCCGAGCCGCCCGCTGCCAAACTCAGTTCCCGGGCGCTGTTCCGTTGTCGGCCTGGAAGCCAGCAAGCTCCAAACCCGTTGCAGAATCGGTGACGCAGACTCGGTGCCTCAGTCACCGCCTCCCAAGATGCCCGCTGCTAAACTCAGTCTCTGGGTGCTCTTCTGGCACGGGCCTGGAGGTCAGCAAGCTCCAACCCTGGTGCAGATTCGGTGGCACAGTCGCCATTTCCCAAGCCACCCGCTGCTAAACTCAGTCCCTGGGAGTTCTTCCGGCATAGGCCTGGAGGCCAGTAAGCTCTAACCCTGGCACAGATTCAGCGACGCAGACTCGGTGCTGCAGTCGCCATTTCCCTAGCCGCCCGCTGCTAACCTCAGTCCCTGGGCACTCTTCCGGTGTGGGAATGGAGACAAATAAACTCTAATCCTGGTGCAGATTCAGTGATGCAGACTCGGTGCCGCAGTCACCGCTTCCCGAGCCGCCTGCTGCCAAACTCAGTCCCTGGGCACTCTTCCGGCGTGGGCCTGGAGGCCAGCAAGCTCCAAACCCGGTGCAGATTCGGTGACGCAGACTGGGTGCCGCAGTCGCTGTTTCCTGAGCAATCCGCTGCTAAAATCAGTCGCTAGGCGCTCTTCTGGCGTGGGCCTGGAGGCCAGTAAGCTCCAACCCCGGTGCAGCTTTGGTGGCACAGTCGCCGTTTCTACTCTGCTATTTTGACATCTTGATGACTGCCATTTTTTCTGATATAAGATGGAAATTTACATTGAATTCGCATGTGTTTAATGGACAGAGATGTAGAACATTTTTTCATGTATTTGTTGGCAATTTGTTCTTTCTGTCCTTGTTTTTCTGTGAGATGTCTGGTTATTTCACTCATCCATTTCTTGACTGGGTCTTTTAGTATAATTTGAATTATTTGTGTATTTTAAATAACAGTTCTCTTTGAGAAATGGCTGGTAATATTTTTCACTTTGTGTGTTTTTCTTTACTCTAATAATTGATGTTTTATCTGTACAAATCCTTTTTAGTTTTGCGTAATTTCATTTGTTAATTCTTGCTTTTATATCTTGTACAATTTTACTTCTCTTTAGAAAGTCCTTTCCTACAACTATGACTTCACCTATTTTAACTATATTGTCTTCTATTAGGTTCTATGTTTTGTTTTAATGTTTAGATATTTTATTTTTAGTTTTATTTAATACACGGTGAAAAATATGGACTACTTTCATCCTTCTACAAAAAGTTATCCAGTTTTTCCAGTCTTCTACGTGTTTGATAGAATGTCTTTCCTTCAACATATGCTTTTGGCACTTTTGTCAGAAATGAAGTAGCTGAATGGGTATTTTTAATCTTCTGTTTCTTCTGTTTTGTTCTGTTGCTTCATTTGCCTGTCTTTGTCCCAGTACCACGATGTTTTTATCACTGCTGGTTTGAAGTCAGGTATTACGATGTCTCCTGCTTTGCTCTTGTTGCCCAAAATTGCTTTTAGTATTCTGGGTTTCTTCTGTTTTCATGTGAATTTTAGGATTATTTTCTCTGGATCTATAAAATAAATGTTGATATTTTGTTTGAGACTATACTGAATCTGCAAAACAATTTTGAGAGTATAGACATTTTGACAATATTGCTTCTGTCTATCCAGGAGCAGGGAATATCTTTCTGTTTTCTGATGTCTTCTTCAATCAAAGTTCTCAGAGTGGTGTAGTTTTCATTGTGGAAGTCCTTTACTTCCTTTGTTTGGTCAGTCCCTAGGCATTTCACTATTTTTGTAGCTACTATGAGTGGCATCATAATTTCTTTTTCATCTAGTTCCTTATTGCTGTGCCAATGATTTTTGCAAGTTGATCTTATATCTTGCTACATTACTGAGTGGTTTTTAATTCTAACTAGAGCCCTTTGGGTCTTCTATATAGTGTACCATATCATTTGTAAATAATGCTACTTTTAATTCTTTATTCCCTATATGGACCCCTTTTTAATTTTTCTTGTATTATTTCTCTAATAGTTCAAGCACTGTGCTAAATAGAAAATTTTTTGAGGCGGTCTTGCTTTGTCATTCAAGCTGGCCTTGAGCTCACTGTGTAGCCCAAGTGAGCCTCGAACTCACAGCAATCCTCTTGCTTCTGCCTCCTCAGTGCTGGGATTACAGACATGAGCCACCACACTTGGCCACCATGCTAAACAGAAGTAAGGAGGGTTGGGATTTAGCTCAGTGGTTCCAGTGCCTGCCTTGCTAGCACAAGGTCCCTAGTTTGATCCAAGTTACCACATACAACCATGATACGTGTGGTGACTCACACCTACCAGCAGCCAGAACCATATACCACAGTGCCAGGTGTGGTAGCTCACACCTGTAATCCCAGCACTTGGAAGGCAGAGGCAGGAGGATTTCTGTGAGTTTCAGGCTCACCTGGACTACATAGTGAGATCAGAGCCAGCTTAAACTAAAGGGAGACCCTGTCTAAAAAAAAAAATGGGGATAGCGTCTTATTTCTGTTTTTGTTTTTAGTTTTTCACCATTCAATATAATGTCTTATGTTGATTTGTCATAAATAGCTTTTCTTAAATTCACATACAGTCCTTCTTTATTTTGTTCAGGATACTTATCATGAAGCCTTTTCTGCATATATTGATATGACTTTTTACCTTGTTTCTTTTCATATATCACATTCATTTATTTACGTACATTGAGCTATCATTTCATTTCTGGAGTAAAACATACTTGGTCATGATATATGATCTATTTGATAATGTGCTGTGTTCTTTTGCTAATATCTTTCAGAGAATGTTTTCATCTATGTTCAGTAAGGAGATAAGTGTATAGTTTTTATTTTTCTTAATTATTTATGTGGTTTTGGAATCAGGGTGATGCTGGCTACTACAAAGTAATTTAGGAGTACTCTGTCCCTTTTAATTTCTTTGAAGAGCTTGAGAAGTATTGGGTATATAATATCCTTAAAGTCTTTGTAGAAATATGCAAAACCAGCAATGAATCCAGCAGGTCCTGGGCTGCTATGTTTTGGTAGATTCTTTATTACCCTCTCAATTTAATTTCTTGTTATTGGATTGCTCAGCTTATTTTTGTCTACTTGGGTTAGCTTTGGTCACTTGTTTTAATCTAATAACTTGTGTATTTCTTCAAAATATGATAAAATTTTATAGTAAAATTTTCCTAAGTAATTACAAACTTCTAGATTTTGACAACATCTGTTGTGATTTAACTTTTTTTTTTCTTTTTAAGAGGGTCTCACTTTGTAGTTTAGGATGGCCCTGAGTTTACTACTATGTAGCCCAAGCAAGCCTCAAACTCACAGCAATCCTCCTGCCTCTGCCTCCAGAGTTCTTGGATTAGAGGCATGAGCCACCATGCCCAGCTCACTATTTTCTAATTACACTGATATGAGTCTTTTTCCTCTTTCCTCCGGTAAGTCTTTCTAAGTGATTATCTACTTTGTTTACTATGTCAAATAATCATTTTTCAATAAGTTGATATTTTGTACCTTTTTGTCTTGATTTCATTAAATTTTACTCTGATCTTCAAAATATCCCTTCTCAGTTTTGATTTGAACCTGGCTCATTATTGTTTCTTAAGTGTACCAAGAGTGCTCATAATGTTATTTATTTGAGCTTGGTTGATTTTCTTAATGAGTTATGCAAGCATTGCCATTAACTTCCAGAAAACTATTAAAATTTCTTACTTGATTTTTTTCTGTGACCCATTGGTTTTTCTAGTTGATGCTACCTTTTCCATCAAATCCTCTAGTGCTGATTTCTACCTTCCTTGTATAGTCATCTGGGAGTACACATGAGATATTTTGTTTTCTTTTGTGTGTACTGAACTAGGCTTCATGGACTATTATGTGATCTATTTTCAAAAAAGTACCATGTGTAGCAGGAAAGAATATACATTGTGTTGTAGTGAGGTGGAATATTCTGCAGTCATCTAGTAGCTCCCCATCTATGCTTCAGCTTTGATATTTTTCTTTTCACTTTTTGTTTAAGTGATCTATCTCCTTGCCAAAGTGAGTGTATTATTCACCCCTACAATGGTGTTAGTGTTTATTTTATCTTCTATGTTCAGCAGTGTTTGATTTTTGAAGATAGGTGCTTCCTTATTCGGTGTATAAATATTCATAGATGTTCTTTCTTCCTGTCAGTTTGTTCCCATAAGTAGTATGTAGTGACCATCTTTTCCTCTTCCATTCATGTTTAACTTGAAGTTTATCCTGAGATTAAAATACTCACCCCTAATACATAAAATATTACTTTCCATCTTCTACTTTTTACTTGATGAATATCTGTTTGGATTAGCTGTTTCTTGAATAAAACAGACTGTTGGATTTGATGTTTTGATCCAGTCTGCCAACTGTGTCTTCTAATCAGGGAGCTGAGGCTATTACTGTTAAAAAACGTAGTTGAGATGTGTTGATTTCTTGCTGTCACTGTATTATTTCTCTGCTGGTGACTCATTTGTTTTTCTTGTTGTGTCATTCTTCCTGTTCTTATTTATCCTTTGACCTTATTTGGTATTTCCACTTCATCTAGCTTTTTATCTGAATTAGTTTCTTTGTTTTTGTATAGGATATTATTGAATATTTTCTGGAGCATTTGTTTCAAGATGATAATTCCCAAGCTGATCTTGTCCATGAAATGTCTTTTTTTCTCCATCTCTTTTGAATGAGAGTTATGCTGGATAAGATAAACTAAGTTACTGGTACAAATTCTAAATTCTGAAACTGACTATGATGTGTATATATAAAATACCAATAAAGATTTGAATAAAAAAAGATAAACTAAGTTGGAAGTTATTTGGTCCTAGGGCCCAGAACACATCCCTCCAAGCTCTTCTGACCTTCAAGGTATGTATTGAGAAATCTGTAATTCTAATGGTTTATATTTATATGATTTTTTTTTTGTTTTCTCTCACTACCCCTGAAATTCAGTTCTTGGATTACTTTCTTTTGTTTTTATTGTATATCTGGAAATTCAATAAGGATATTTCTTGGTCAGATTGTCTTTGTCTCATAGTTACTTGAGGTTCTGGCAGTCTTGGCTCCTTTTATGTTGAATTCTTTTGTCATATTTGAGAAGTGTTCTGACACAATTTCTGTCAACATTTTAATAATTCCATTTGTGTTACCTTCTAGCTTTTGTCAAATGTCAGTTGGGCTCAGGTTGGTCTTCTTAGTATCATCTACTAGCTGGCATTTTCTTGTAATCTTATTTTTCTATGGTTTCTATGAGTACTTCTTCATAATTTATAATTTTGTCCCCAAATTCAGACACACTGTGTGTACATTTGTCAGTCCTGCAACTCTATACAGCTTTCTATTTCATATATTTCTTTCTGACATGTTTTTAAGAATTGAATCAATCATTAACATTTTGAAGTATTTGGGTCATGTCATCTAATTTTTCTTTTACTCATCTCCCCCAAATTCTCCTTATTTCCCATATTGCATGATAATATTATGAGTCTAATTTATTTTCTCTCTTACTTTCTTCATTCTTTACCTAAACCTTGTAGAGCTTAATTTATCAGTGTTTGCTTTTCTTTCCACTTATATTTCCTCTCTCTATTTTAGAAGAGTTGAGAGAGACCTTCAAGTCTTCTGTTTCACCACTTCTCCCTGATCCTATGTATGCATATCCATTTTTATTGATTAGGATTCCCTTGAAACTCCAAATATTGTCATAAAGAGAAAACTAATTGTCATCTACCATAATGTTATCTTATGCAGAAATAAGTTTATTTCATCAAGGGCATCAAATGACAGCTAGAAAATGCCAAACCCTAGGAGCCATTCATGGACATCCTTTAAACACAAGTAAGCAGACAATGATTACAGTTCAAAGAGAACATCTATACATGGCCATAATACTTCAGATCACTAATTTTGCTGAATTTCAACAGTGACAGGGATAAAAGATCCCACTGGACTAACCATATTCTCCTCAGGACTGCTGCCTCCAAGTCTGGCCTCTCCCAACAGGATACTGTTAAATTCCTCATTTGATCCCATGTCTCCTAAAGGACCCAAGAACATCCCTATTTAGTCTCCTCTTCTCTAAGCCTTTCTACTAAGGTTTCTCTGACATAGCCTCAGGGGTAGAGTCACACTTCAGTCCTAAAGCAAAACTCTACTTCTTGGAGTTGATCTTTCCTTAGGTTACATGAGTGAGTTAGTTGTCACCTGTGTCGCTCTGTGCTGAAGAGATCCTAGAAGCAGACGCTGCTTGTCCAGGATGTGGTGATCAGGCAGGGCCCAAGGCTCTCCTGGGCTGCCATGTGAGCAGTGTGTAAGGTGGTCACTGAGCACTCCCCAGGTTTCCTCCCTGGACTGTGTCTACTGTGGCCTGGCCATCTGCCAGTTACAAACAAACAGCAGGGTGAACATCTCTCTTTGTTATGTTAAATTCCTGCATAGGGTTTGATTTTGTTTTCCAAGATCAGCAAATGTTCTTATTTTCAGTTAGTATAGTTGAGCCATTTACATTTGCTACTGTGATTGAAAAATTTGCTCCAGGGTGCTTTTATATATTTTTATGTTATAGTCTTTATTTGACTATATGTGTATACTAAGGAAGCTACACACACACACACACACACACACACACACCATACAGGAATACTCTTTTACTAGATATTCCTTGTTTCTTTTGGTGTTAACTGCTTATTTAGGAAATTATTTCTATATCTATTTGTCTAGATCTACATTTATATCTACATCTATACAGTATTCTTATTGGTTAAACTAAAACATGCTGTTCTTTCTTTAAATGGACTCGTCTGCACCTGAGTATAAGTAATACTGAAATTAGGAGTAATGAACTTTCCTTTACTCTCTCAACTGTCACCCAGCTCAAGTCATATGTCTATCCATTAATACCTATAGTGAAATTAGGACATGCAATCTCCTTTCAGAATACATTGGTTTAGATTTTTGGTCCTTCACACTGTCCTAATTAGTATTTTTTTAAATTTAGAAATGAACTTTCCCTCATCTCTGCCAACTTCCATAGTCCTTCATCGTGGGCTGCAGATGGCAGGAGTCACAAGGAATGTTGCACAGAGTTGTAAAGTAGCACTGAAGCATTTCTCACTGTTTGCCAAGTCCTTTCATGGGCTTTGCATCTGTTCCTTCCAGTGGAAATCAAGAACACCAACAATATTTATTAGGATTATTTGAATTGTTTCAGTAGGTTGCTGTTCCATATTATGTTAAGTACTGTATTTCTAAGTACATGATCTATATTAACCCTTGAATCAGTCAAGAAAAGAGGGATATGCAGGAGGTTCTGTGCCAAGACAATTCTAAGTGAATATACAAGGAGGATTCTCACACACTACTTCTGAGCATTCTATGCCTATGCCTATTCGCATAACAGACTCAAACTATTATTTCACAGAAACAGTGATACCTTGATTCATGAACCTAATTTTTTTGCAAGCAACTTGGTTCTCAAACAAAAGCTTTTTACAAAATTTTTGTTTTATTTGCAAACTCTGCATTGGGTGACAAACATGACTTTGGTCATCTTTTCCAAAACCATACAGTGAATTAAATTTATGAACTGGGGTACCACTCTGTATTCCTAAAGATGCTGGTCACCATCAAGAGACATATAAGATGATGTGAACTAGTGACTTTTTCTGTTTTACATCTTATGAAGGGCAGAACCTAGTTATTCTATTGAAAGGAGTTATACTACATTCATATCTCAGGCAGTCATTTAATCTGTTGATTTATATTGGTGCTCAGTAACTTCCTGGAAACTGTCTAAGATTTTTTCACCTTTAAAATTTAAATATTGTATGATAAATTCATACAGTTTAAGGGAAGTGAAGCTGAATCTACTTGAATTAAATTAAACAAAGAATGTACTTTAGAAATGCCAAGTATTTCATATTATTGGCAATTTGTGAAGAAGATATATTTGGCTCATCAGCAAAAAACAAAGGTATCCTGATCAAGATGAAGGTAAGTTCACAATTTATTGCCAACTGTTTAGGTGGCACAGCACCATTCTAAGGGGACCATAGTCCATGGAAAATCTTGCTATGATGAGTGATCTTATCAACTCTCACCTCACTGGTGACTCAATATCTAGAGGACTAACCATAAAGTCGTCTGCTGGTAGAACTGATAAGAGATTACATGACTTCTGGAACTCCAGAATGGAAGGGAATGCCTGACTCCTAACAATGACTCAGTTTCCTTCCAACAATGTCTTCTGTGGGCATGGATAATCACCTCTGAAGGCAATGTGTGACCGCAACAAAGGCTTTGGTATAAGAAAGGCTATGGTAACCTGCAGAGAAACTCTCATGAAATAAAGTAATTACATCAAATGAACCAATCACTCCAATTACCCATGAACTTGGAAAGTTATCTGTGGAGTATCTAGGGTGATACTCCATGAGAAATTAGACTATGTGACCAAGTAGGAAGTATTTAAGTTACTGAGATATAAATACAAATGCTAATAACAGCATTTCTTCATGCAAGGCTATGAAATATAAAACCAGGTTTCAGTACATTTATCCAGGTCATGAATTCTCTCATTATGTGTTTACTTGTTTATACAATTACTTGAGTTATGAGTATGGGCAAGGCAATAAAAGATTACCTTTAAGTAGCTTCTGGGAACCAGTATGAAAGCACATCACTATAACAAGATGATACATTTACTCCACAACAAGTATTTACTGTGCAATGATTGTGTGCCAGATGTACAGACACACACTACTTTGTAGTGATTCTTGAAGATCTCTAGTTAATGATGGAAATAAGTGCATAAATAAGCCCAGTAATTACAGCCTCATGTTACAAGTATGATAATAGTAATATAGACCATGGGAACACAAAGATGACTTAATGCTCATAATGCCTATTAGAGCAAGTACTTGGCAATTATTAAGTACAGTAGATGAAAATAGTAATAATATTTTCTAATTTGTCAGGTCAAAAATTTGCTGATCCCAATTTTCCTTTCACAGCAAATTGTGGCTTTATTGAAAGAATCCTTGGCTTCATTCCCCAAAGTATAAAACATTTTAAAACTAAATATCTTTTAGTCAGCAAACTGGGATAACTCTACGTTACCCTGTGAGAAGGAATTACATTTGAGATTTGGCCTTTTTATTTGTGCTGAGTAGGGAAAGGGACAATGAAAGGACTGAAATAAATAATACCCTATTTTATATTATCCTCATTATTTATATTATCAACCACAGAGATAATAGCTTAGTTATTCCTTAGATTCAATTGGCTAATTTTACTTATGAATACATAGAATCATTTGCTTATTTAATAAATACTAGGTCTTTGTTGAGTACTGGTGCCACATACAAGATGAGAGCATACACCTGGCTCTGATTTTTCAAAGAAAATTATTTCAATGTTAGATGATTAAGTACAATGACAGTAGAGTCTTTCAAAAATGCACATAAAGAAGAGCACATCTGTCTGCAAAACAAGGGGAGCCATGCAGATCATAGAAGTACAGAAGGGCCATAGAGCATCTTATGGGAAAAATGAGGCAGACATTAAGAGCTCACAACAGGTAGGAAATGATATGTGCCCTTCCCCATGAACCAGTCAATTAACCACAGAGGCAAATAACACAGCACAACATAATGTCAACATTTGACCTCTGGTGCTCACTTTTTAAAATTTCATTCTATAGGTATGATTATAACTGGTCAGCTATTTGTATTTTTAACTTTTGTGAAGCAAGTGTACCAATTTTACAGCTGTCTTTGTCCCACTACATCCATAACATTGGGCAGAGCAGGAGACAACCACCACTCTGCTACAGTAGAAATGTGGGGCTCCTAGAGGTCATGCATGTATAATACTCCAAAGACTGAGTTTTCTTCTTCATCTGTCTAAAATACTTACATCTGACTTTCAGTGTTGTTCCTCTTTTCAAAGCCAGAATGTGTATATTCCTTTCTGTATAACACCTTTTCACCAGACATGCCCATTACTGAGCTGTACTAGGAAATAAAGAGCATTTTCTGGGAGCAAAACTGCCAGCAGAATGTTCTCAGCTCTGTGCTGCTCCTTTTGTATGCACTCTTGCTTTAGCATGCACCACAGTGCACTGTGGTTATTAATTCACTTCCATGGCCTGTTTTTGTGCACCCCTCTGCCACACTTCACTCTGTAAATCTTTAAGAGCCGAGACCATGTATTATTCAATTTTTGTTTTTAACTCTAAAGCCTATGCTGCAGGTAGGTCCTGAGAACACACTGTGCAAATGTGTGCTGAATAATGAATCAATTCTTATTCCAATTTATATGGTATCCTGTCATTCTGACTCCTCAAGCTACTTGAGCTAAAAATATCTTATTCATCACATTGTCTCAACACAATGTTAGGAATGGATCTATTTCAGGTACTCAGTAATGATTGGTTGAATTGAATTTTGAGGTACACACAAATGTGTTGGAATGATACCTAAGTTAATGATAACCAATATCAGTTGATCATTACTGGAGATTATAATCCAAGCCCTGTGAACCACTGTTTCTGTTTTATCACTGAGTATTTTGGAATGGGGTCTTATTTGATGACTGAAAATGGACCTTTAACCACAGGCCGTCAGCCACAGCTAGTGTGAAAAAGACAGATGCATCTCATTTAGAGTGTAAGATAAAACTGTTGTTTGATATTCAGTCCTCTGTGTTGGGAAAGCCTTTTTTGCCTTTCTGAATTCTAGTAATTGTCTTGTTTGCAGTTCCTTGCTTCAGACCTTTGCCTCCTGCCAACTGCTTGCCAGACGTGGTCTCAATGCTAAGGAGAGAGACAGTCCCAGGGAGTACAGATATATATTGAAGTCAAACACTTTTCTAACAGTTGTTTTCCAATTTCCACTAGATAATCCTTCTGGTTATCCTGCCTACCCAGTGGATTTCAAGACACTTAGCAAAAGAATAACCAAAATAAAATCATTGCCCACAAATACACTGCACACTTAAAGGGTAAAGTTAGTTTTCCCTTTTCATGTCATTTATATAAATAACGTATCTTACAAGATATTTAAACATTTTTTAGGGAAGCTGGCTGTTTGACTGTTTGCTTAGCAATTTGGTTTGTATATCAGCCTATTATTTCCTGTATTATTTCTAAATTTAATATGATAATTAAATTTTAGATAGTATATGTAGGTATGGAAAAACTTTTCTTGGCCCTTAGGATAAAACATAGGCCCCTAAATTCTAGGCTTATAGACATGGTTCAAAACCCTACTTTGCCCATTACTGTGTGACCTTGGCAATTTTTTTTTTTTTAGGTTTTTTGAGACAGGGTTTCACTTTGTGGTTCAGGCTGGCCCTGAGCTCAGCCTCCAATTCACATCACAGCAATCCTCCTGCCTCTGCCTCCCGAGTGCTGGGATTACAGGCGTGAGCCACCACGCCCGGCACTGTGGTATGTGGTACTGGTTGCTGCTGGGCGTGTGTCTCCATGCCCAGTATGGTATGTGGTTACCGGGGAATCAAACCCGGGCCCTTGCGCTTGCGAGACAGGCGCCGGAACCACTGAGCTAACTCCCCGGCCCCGGCAATTTTTAAAAATTGTGAAATAAGTACATTTTAAATACATATCATGATCACACTTAACATTGACAATTTGTACCAGTATATGACATGACTTGACAAATTAAATCAGCTTCTTGGTGTTATGGTTATTTTGTTTGCAAAGAAGTCTATTTGAAATTCTGTATTATTGCATTAGTGTAAGACTTAAATTAGGATTAACATTAGCTAAGTGATGCATCACAAAGGTCTGGACACTCACTTTGCAATGAAAACAGTAAGAACAACAACAGAGATTCCCTAAGACAAGAGGGACTTCATAGTCACTCAGAGATGTACAATAACCATGTGAGCAGCCAGTCAAGAAGACATATCCAAAACATCAGGACATTAATATGGCTGTGACAATACTAATGTCCCTGTGCTATGTGCTACACTTCCTTTCTACTCTCTGAATGAGACAGAGTAGGCCATTGATTTGTAATGTTTTTAACTGTCTGGGGACAACTAGACTAGGATTTCAGAGCAACAAAAAGTTAGGAAGAATAACAATATGGCTCATAAAAGGTGAAGAGACTATAATCCTGCAGATGTCGGAGGAGGAGATTACTGAATGAACTAAAAAATGGAAGACTGAATATCAGTGTTTAAATAGCAGTTAGACTGTCACATAAAATAAGATATTTTAAAATAGCTACAATTGAGGGGTGTCAGAAGAAAAGCAGACTTGGGCCAGATAAGATGTTTACTCAGAAAATTCCTGAAAAGACCAACATTCTTCATACAATGATGAGTAGTCCACCTGTGAGCATAGAGCCCCTGGAATTCAATCACCTTCCACAGCCCCACCTTGGAATGAATGAGGCTTTGGGACATTCAAGATCTAACTCATATCACAGTCTATGCTTAACTGACTCCTTTGATTCTAGGCCTGCTGTAAGGCTACAACATGGCTGTAAGGAGTGACAGAAGAAAGCCACTCACCTCAGGGCAGTGGGAAGCCAATAGATGGAAATGTCCCAGAAGAAGGAGGGAATGCAATAGTCTCAAATCACTTTCCTGATCCACTTTCTTAAACTAGGTTCTACATCCTGTTTCAAACACCTTTCTGTATACTATCAAATTTAATTTTTATTACTGGATTAGTCCAGTGAAGAAGTTTGAACCTTTGTAATCATATTCCAAAATCACATTAGCAAGCAAACCTTCAGCACAAGAAACTTCTGGAATGACATACATCCAATCTATGACAAGGAGAAAATAGGAGAACACTTTAAACCACTAATATAACAAAAAGTTGGATGTTTTCTTTGTAAAGAGAAAAAGAAAAATAGAAAATATTTCTAATTATATTGAAAAAGAAAACAGGAATATTACAACTGACAGTATACAATTAAAAGGATCAAGGACTTTCATGAATAATTAGATTCTAAGGAATTCCACAACTAGAAGAAATAAAGACAGTCTTAGCAACAACCAAGAAAACTCATATCAATACCAACTGAGAACACTGAACCAAAAATAATCAACAAAATATCCACCCATCTAATTCATCATGAGGCACCTTACTAATAGTAAAATACCAGCAAACCAAATCCAGGATCTTTGTGCAGCATGACAATGTAGAATTTGTTCCTAGAAGGCAAGAATGGTTCAATATATGAAATTCAACCTTTATAATAAATTGTAAATAGAATAAAAAAAGAAAATGCTATTGCCTCCATTTATTCAGAGTCAACACTATTTATGATAAAATTATTTAAATAAGAATAAGAAAGAAGTCAACATAGTGTGGTACATAAATAAAAAAAATCATAGTTAACAGCATACTCAATAATGAACTACTGAAAGCTTTGCTCATATAATCAGGAGTGGATTCCAGCTTTTATCACTTGTTTTCAACATAACTGTGAGTAAGTGTGGAATGGGAAAAATATCTCATGCAAATTGAGAAACAAGAAATAAATTTATCATTATTTTTTATGGCATTATCTTACATGTAGAAAACCAATAAATCAACAAAACTATATTAGATCTAAAAATAAATACAGAAAAGTTGTAGAATACTATCAGCATACAAAAAAAATCTCCTTTTAAATACTGAAATTAAATAATGTAACAGGAAATTGTGAATATGAATCATCAATAAGAGAAAAGTTAAGAATTAATTTAACCAGTGAAGTAAAAGACATAATCTGGCAATTTAAAAATTGCACAAAGAAATTACAACAGACAAACATAAGCAGAAGAAAAATCTGTGCTAAACGTTTGGAGGACCTAACTTATTAAAATATCCACATTACCCTAGGTGATACCCACAGATTCAAAGAAACCTCTACATTTTTTTATAACAATCCCAAGTATTACTTTTTTCCTAAAATAGAAATTTCATTCCTTAAATTTATATATAATCTCATGAAACTCTAAACAGTCACACTGTTTTGAAGCAGATGAGTAAGTAATCTTAAGTTTCTGCTTTTAATACTTTCTATAAATTTATTATTATAAAATACAATATGATACTGTTGTAAATATAGATACATAATCTTGGTTAAAATAATACAATTAGTATCATAATTCTTTGAGAAACTGGCTTAGGGAAAAACTTTATGAGCAAAACCTCAGCAACATGGGAACCAGCAGAAAGAATCAACAACTGGGATCTCACCTTATTAAATAGCTCTGCACAGCAAGAGAAACCACTAACAGAGCAAAAACAACCTATAATATGGGAAAGAATTTTTACCAACTGTTTCTCAGACAAAGGACTACTATCAAGAGTATATTAAGAACTTTAAAAAGTCACCCCCTAAATTTTAAGACCCAATTGAAAAAATAATATCTGAAATGAACAGAGATTTTTCAGATAAAGAAGTAAAGGCAACTAAAAAGCATACGTTCAACATTGCTGGTCATTCAAGAGATGCAGATGAAAGCAACACAGAGACTTCATCTCACTCCATAAAAAACAGCTGCTATCATGAAGTCACCTAACAACAAAGGATGGTAGTGCTGAGGGGAGAAAGGAATACTTCTCCGCTGTTGGTGAGAATGTACCCTGGTGCAATCACTATGAAGATCAGCTGGAGATTCCTCAATAAACTTGGTTAGAAGTCCCATTTGACCTGCTATTTCCTTACTACTTATATACATGAAAGATTTAAAAGATTCATATTACAGCAACATATTTGCACCCATGTTTATAGCCGCTCAGTTTGTAATAGCTAAATCTTGGAAACAGTCCAAATGCACATGAAAGGGAGACTGGATAAGGAAGATCTTTTTTGGAATATATATAAAATAAAGTATAGTCAGCCATCAAGAATGATAAATTTGAGCCCAGACCAGCAGAGGCAGCAGCCGGAGCAGCCGCAGCCTGCGCCCTCTCCTGCCCGCCCTCCGCCGCCCTCCACCCGCCCCGGGGGTCTCTTTCCCCCTTCCTCTCCTCCTCCACCCACCCTTCCTCCGCCCGCCCGCGGGGGCCCCCCTTTCCTTCCCGCCTGCCCCTATTGTTCCGCCCCCGGCCTCCCGCCCTTCCCCTTTCCCGCCCGCTCCCCTTTTCCCCCTCAGTCGCCTCGCGCCTGCAGTTTTTGGCTTTGACCCCCACCAGTGACCAAAGACTTGACCACTCAAAGTCCAGCTCCCCTTAACACTCGACATGGACACCGGTGTAATTAAGGTGGATTAAATGTCACTCTCACCATCCGGCTACTTATGCATGGAAAGGAAGTTGGCAGTATCATCGGAAAGAAAGGAGAGTCAGTTAAGAAGATGCGCGAGGAGAGTGGTGCACGTATTAACATCTCAGAATGGAATTGTCCTGAGCGAATTATCACTTTGGCTGGACCCACTAATGCCATCTTCAAAGCCTTTGCTATGATCATTGACAAACTGGAAGAGGACATTAGCAGCTCTATAACCAACAGCACAGCTGCCAGTAGACCTCCAGTCACTTTGAGGCTGGTGGTCCCTGCTAGTCAGTGTGGCTCTCTCATTGGAAAAGGCGGTTGCAAGATCAAGGAAATACGAGAGAGTACAGGGGCTCAGGTCCAAGTGGCAGGGGATATGTTCCCCAACTCAACTGAGCGGGCCATCACTATTGCTGGCATCCCGCAATCCATCATTGAGTGTGTCAAACAGATCTGCATGGTCATGTTGGAGTCCCCCCCCGAAGGGCGTGACCATCCCGTACCGGCCCAAGCCATCAAGTTCTCCAGTCATCTTTGCAGGTGGTCAGGCCTATACCATTCAAGGGCAGTATGCCATTCCACAGCCAGATTTGACCAAGCTGCACCAGTTGGCAATGCAACAGTCTCATTTTCCCATGACGCATGGCAACACCGGATTCAGTGGCATTGAATCCAGCTCTCCAGAGGTGAAAGGCTATTGTGCAGGTTTGGATGCATCTGCTCAGACTACTTCTCATGAACTCACCATTCCAAATGATTTGATTGGCTGCATAATTGGCCGTCAAGGCGCCAAAATAAATGAGATCCGTCAGGTGTTTGGGGCACAGATCAAAATTGCGAACCCAGTGGAAGGATCTACTGATACGCAGGTTACCATCACTGGATCTGCTGGCAGCATTAGCCTGGCTCAATATCTAATTAATGTCAGGCTTTCCTCGGAGACGGGTGGCATGGGGAGCAGCTAGAACAGTGCAGATTCATCCATAACCCTTTCTGCTGTTCACCACCACCCATGATCCATCTGTGTAGTTCCTGAACAGTCAGCGATTCCAGGTTTTAAATAGTTTGTAAATTTTCAGTTTCTACACACTTTATCATCCACTCGTGATTTTTTAATTAAAGCGTTTTAATTCCTTAAAAAAAAAAAAAGAATGATAAATTTGAGTCATTTATCCTGAAGTGGATGCACCTTGAAGACACATTCATAAGTACAAAAACTAGGGCTCAGATGTGTAAATACCATAGCATTTTCCTGGTATGAGAAACCAAAGGTGTAAATAGGGTCCAAAATGTATGATACATATTGCAAAATAGGAAGAAAGTGTTCAAAAGGAAAAGAGAAAAGGGGGTAAAGAAAAGTAAACAGGAAAAGAAAACTTTTGATGGCAAAGGGGGTGAGGGATTGTAGGGAGGATAGGGAAATAATAAAAAAAAGAGAATCAAGATGTGTCCTGTATTGGTACAAACTCTCAATGTTGAATGTGATCATAATGCATATGTCAAATATAACAGTAAAAGCAATTAAGAGAAAAAATAGTACAAATTTCAGTGCAAGAAAATATATGTCATAAGTAAGTCCTCACCTAGTGATCAAATAACATCCATCTAGGATGCCAAGGTCATTAAATATAAAAAGAACAGCCTTTTCAAAAATGGTATCAAAGAAGCTAGATATCAAAGCACCAAAGAATGAAAGTAGTTTCTTCATTAACATTATACAGTAATAATTCAAAATGAATTAAATAACTAAATGTTTGTTAAAATAGCAAACCATTATGAGAATACATTGGGTGGGAGATGTCTTGCTTACTTTCTCATTGCTGGAAGAAAGTACATGACACAAAACATTTAAAGATAGGCAGGTTTATGTTGGTTCACAGATTGCAGAGGCATAGTTGGCTGTTTCTAAGCAGAGCAAAATGGCAGAGGGGCATGATAGAGAAGAAACAGTCCAGAGCAGGAGAGGTAGAAAGCAAGGAAGGGTGTATACCTCTCCAGGCCATGCCCACAGGAACCTACTTCACCACGCATCCCCTTCCAACCTCACATCAGGTTGTGAATTGATTGGTGGACTATTCCAGGAGTGAATATCACATACCCATGTCCCAGTCACCTTTCAACAGCCCCACTTCTTCTTCTTTTTTTTTTTTTTTTTAGGTTTTTTGAGACAGGGTCTCTCTTTGTGGTTTAGGCTGTCCCTGAGCTCAGCCTCCAACTCACATCACAATCCTCCTGCCTCTGCCTCCCAAGTGCTGGGATTACAGGCATGAGCCACCACGCCCGGCACTGTGGTATGTGGTACTGGTTGCTGCTGGGTGTGGGTCTCCACACCCAGTATTGTTATGTGGTTACTGGGGAATCGAACCCGGGCCCTTGCGCTTGCAAGACAGGTGCCGGAACCACAGAGCTAACTCCCCGGCCCATCAACAGCCCCACTTCTGAGCACACAAGGGTTTGAGGGAGAGAAGTTGAGATATAAAATGCAACACAGGAATACTTCATATTTCACTAAATTCTTATTTCTTAGTAGAATCCCAAGGAATAGGTAACCAAAGAAAATAGACACCTTTAACTATGTCAAAATTAAAAACTTTTCTGCACCAAAAGTCACCATAAGTAGAGTGATGTCAACCCCTGGAAAGAGAGAAAACATTTGTAAAACACATATCTGATAAAGAATTAACACCAAGTATATATAAATAACTGTAATTCAAAATAAACAAACTATTACATCCAAAATGGGAAAAACAGTGGCAGGGCATGTACCTCAGTGATTCTGTGCCTGCCAGCCATGTACAAGGTTCTGAGTTTGCTCCCTTGAATTTCAAAGAACAAAAACAAAAAATAAAAACAAAAATTAGCAAAAGATTTTAAAGCTTTAAAAAATGTGCAAGTGTTAAAGAAATACATGGAAACATACGCCAACTGTTAATAAATGATGAATCCAGTCCAAAATTGCCTGAGAAAGATGATGTTAAGTATGTGAAGAACTGAAATCCCTTCCATTATTGATGAGAATGTAATAAGCACAGAGACAATGTGGTAGTTTCATTAAAAACTATCAGTGTAAGTCAAATCCTCAGAAATTCTGCCCCTCTGCCAGACTCAAAGTAATTTAAAGTGAAATCTCAAACACAAGTATCTAACCATGTTCATTGCAGCATTACTCCCAAAATCCAAAAGATGAAAGCAACCTGAGAGTTTCCACTAATAGATGAGTGGACTATACATAACACACAATGGAATCTTTATTACTAGGGCATGAAGATGGAGAGAAATTGTGGTACATGAAGCTCAAAGACACTAAGCTTACTGAAATAAGCCAGAGTGACAAAGGGACAAATGCCACGTGATGACACTGACATTAGATGCATAGAGAAGATAGTTTCATAGAATGAACTAGTGGCTCTTAGGGGCTGGAAACTTGTAGGAAAAAAGAACAGAGGGGATTACTTTTTAATGCATAAAGGGGTTTGATTTGAGAGAATGAAAAATGTTCTGGAAATGAATGATGGAAATGATTGCATGCAGTAGAAAATGCATCTACACATAAAAGATGCTTAAAGTGATGAAAAGATGTAGAAGAGTAACAACATAATATTAGAAAATGCTTAATCATCTGAAATGTAAAAAGTTCTTTACTAAGCATTTATCAATGTTTAACATTAATAAAATTGTTAAAATATTAATCAACAAAAATATAAGCCTTCCTATAGAAACAAGAGTGAAAATTGACAAGAAGCATGGAGTAAAATCTCAAAAAATAAAAAAAAAGAAGAAAGTCAGAAACTGAAGATATAAATGAGGCTCGGAATGCCTGAGAGGTTTTGTGAAATAGGAAGAAACTGCTCAAAGGGTAACTAGGTGGGCTCAGGGGAAATCAAAGACAGGGAAAAAAGTGGAAACAAGGGTTATGTATTTGTGCAGTGGGAGGTTGACGAGAAGGCAGGGTACTGGGAAAAATAAGAATCAAAATATACCACATGCAGGTACAAATTCTCAATGATAAATATGATAATAATATACCTAAAATGCATCAATAAACTGAACTTCTTAAAAAAAGAAAAGAAAAAATTCAAGTAAAAAATAATGAAAGGAAGAAAAGAAAGTGTACAGAAAAGGAAAATCAGAAAGCAGTCACTGTGGGGAAATGACCACTTAACAATTTGTAATAAAGAATCAAGTAAGGTAAGAGTTAGTCTAGACTTACATCATCTGAGGGAGTTTAAAAGACCATTTAGAGAATTGTGATCCAGTGGATAGAAGATATTTCCCAGAGCTACTTGTTTTAGGAATCTTTTACAAGTACAAAGAAATGTGAAAATGTCAAGTATTGGTGACCCATTCACTCTTTCTTTCTTTCTTTCTTTCTTTCTTTCTTTCTTTCTTTCTTTCTTTCTCATTCTATTTGTTTATTATTTTTAAGCAGGACTCCAGAAAGAGCTATGTCCCCAGTTGTTGGGAGCCGTTTCCTACAGTGTCATGGCTGCCCATGCAGGAGAGAAAAAGTTGGCCTGATTTCTGGATCAGAGCCTGACATTGTCTACTTTCCTCAAGGATAATTACTGTCCTTTCTAGGTTAAACTAAGAACCTTGACATACCCTCATTTCAGGTTAAACTAAGAACCTTGACACACCCTCATTTCAGATTAAACTAAGAACCTTGACACACCCTTATTCCAGGTTAAACTAAGAACCTTTACACACCCTCATGCCAGATTTAATTAAGAATATTATCAGTGCACCCCGCCCACCAGTTCTTTCACTAACTTTTTTCTTTTCTGTACACATGAACAAAGCTAGTGGGCTCAAGGGCGGCTCAAGGATAGTACTAAAGAAATGTATAAAAGAAGGCTGTTAAATAAACGTGGCATTCATTCGGTATTGACTGATGAACACTTCCAAGTCCCGCTGTCCTGTCTTTACTTATTTCTCATCCTAAGCCCCTCAGCTCGGTCACCCCATTGCTCTGCCCGGCTGACACCGCCATACCCAGCGGTGAGACCCCGGCACCCAGTCCTTTCTGTTTGTTTGTTTATTTATTTGTTTTCTGAGACAAGGTCCTGCTAAATCACTGAATAACACGGCTGGGCTCACACTGGCCTGATGCTCCTGTCTTACTCTCTCAGATGCTGGGTTTTCAGTCATGTGTCACCACATCCAGGTTACTGATGATAGTTACACTAAAATGTTCCCTGTGAAGTTTAGTTTACAACTTAGTTTCCAACAAGAGGGTTAAGAGAGTATAAAAGTTCAATAGAAATTTTTATTGAAATTGACAAGAATGAAGCAAAATATCTAGGAGAGATTTAAACAAATCTTCACCAATATGTGCTCTTTCTCTATTTATGGTTCTTCGTGAAAAACCATGAGGACAGTCAGCATTTATATTGCTTGCAGGGTCACGCCCTTGCCCCAGCCTTCTCTAGAGAGGCATGATGGACTTTGAGTCTTGTGTTGAGAACATGACTTATTGCCCACTTGTCCAGTTGATTGCCTGATAGGTTCCTGTGAGCAGAGCTCCACCTGCCAACTTTTTTTGGACTCATGACATAGGAAATAGTCCTTTGATTTTGATAAGCTATTAAGTTTTGGAAATTTTATTTCACAGTAGCATTTCTTAGGCTTACATGAATAATATATTATCCACCATCTCCTCTTCTTTATCAAAGGAGAAATTCACAGCAGTGTCCTGTCTCAGGTGAAAATTTCTTTCAGAGATGTAATTCATCCTGTGAAAAAAGTTTCCTTTTCAAGTTTAGAGAAAGATGAAAAAGAAAGACCACCAACAACTCCTCAGAGATAGAGCTAATGACCACTGTGGAATTCTAAAGTTTTTAAATACCTCTAATGAAATGCTCAAGTTTTAACTCTTTGCACTCACACAGATAAATCAACAAGTTGATTTTGTACACTATATAACCTTTACTAGATGAGTACTGTGAAAATGTAGTTCCTCTCATTTGAGGTTAAAATAAAGAAAGAAATGTCAAAGAGGCCTTAGAAACCCTTGTGTACTCTTGGTAGGAATGTAAAAGCATGCAAGCATTATGTACACTGGTATGGAGAATCTTCATAATCTTAGGACTCCCATGCAGTCCAATAATTCCACTGCTGTGTTTTATTGGAAGAAGTTCTGATACATCAAAGAAAAGGATGTATGAAATATGAACTATAAAAGACTTCAGAAATGTGATATCTTATGGAATAGCAGCTTAATTGCCTGAAGTCTGTTCTGTCTGCAGTTTTATTAATTTGTTAAAGTTTTAAAGTGAGAAGTCAATTATTTCATTAGAGCTTATGTCAATGTTGCCAGATCTAAGAATAACAAAATGGTAGTTTTCTTAATGAAGATTATCTGTTAGTCCATAATAACTACCTTAAGATTTTAATATAAATACATTTGATAAGTAGAAAACTCGTTTTTCCACTCTTGAATGTAGCTAATGAATTGCTAGCAGCACACTGTCAGATTTGATGGAAGATTTTATAGTACGGTGGACTCACTTTAAGTAGAACTTAGATACCAACCCCACCTTTTCTCTTTCTCACTTATGAAATCCAAATGCACTGCTAAAGGCCCAGGATTGTGGATCAGTCGCCTGAGTACTGTACAATATGTATAGCAGGTCAGCCATGCAGTGGTGGCCCAGCCCTTAAAGGGATCATTGCCAAGTTTATACCATTCTGTGCTATCCCACTGTCAGGCTTCTGACTTAGAGCTAACAACTCCCTCCTCCTTCTAAACTACTCTTAATCATTACCACTTTTAAAGTTACTGAGTACTTAACCCAGGACATTTCTCTGAATGACATATCCATCTCCTTCTTTCAATTTTGACATAAGATCTCATCAAGCCATATGCAGCTTGTATTTTTGCTTTTGACTGTGAAGCCATCAGAGGGATTGTGAGATGATTGCTGATTATCCAGAAGGTAAAACTGTCCCAAGATGAGAGAATGGCTGTGACTTCCTTCTCCATTATTTGGCTTTGACATGTTTATTCCTACAGCCAGCTAGCTGCTGGACCCAGCCAGCATATGGCTCATGGCAGTCTCCTTGTAGCCCCTGGAAGACTCTTGCAATCCCATACTCTCAATCTCCATCTTCAGCAATGGGCACCATGCTCTCCAAACCAGAGATAAGGTAGGGCAGATTCCTGTCCTGCTAATTATTCACTGTGTAATTTGAGGCAAAGAAGAGAACTGTATTGAAGTTTTGTTTACTTGCTGAGTTATTTTTTGGATTAGATCAAATAACACTAAGTCCCAGCACATCATGAGGTCTGGCATTGGCATGGAACTGTCATGACACTGCTTTCAACACTTGTCCCAGATGGACCTGTGTAACCTTCCAAAGGTTCCTACAGAATAGGATAGCCTCCCTCCCCTCTGGTAGAATATAAAGAACACAAAGTAAGGAAGACTATAAACCATTTGCCTGATGCTGGCCCTTTAGTGGTAAAACAGGGATTCCTGCTGTGCTCATCTGCGCCAATTCTGTATCTGCTCTTTGTGAATTCATTCTCAGGACTCATCCTTTTAATGAACTGAGGCAGGAAAGGGGGCATGGCAGCCTGGCTACACCATCGGATGCGACTTGTGTGTGAATCATGGAGACTCCAAACCAGGGGCAAAAAACTTACTCCAGAAAGCTTCACAGCCCTGCATGACACCACCTGAACCCGAGATAAAAAAGGTATGAAAGATGGGGGCCGCTGACCTCATGGCCACTGCCTTCTTGTTCTCACGCCAGGCCACTCTGCATGCAGAGTGCATGTCCCCTGCTCTTTTCTTTAGAGCACTTCGTATTCCTGAGAGCTTCTTTTTCACGTTTTGTTTTTTTACCTTTGATAAATATTAAACTTTCTATTCACTGGTTGGGCCCATCCAGCTCTTTGAGTGGACTGACAGGAGCTGGGAAACGACCACTGGGCAGTTGACCCGTAGCAGAACGGTGGCACATTATTCAGAAACCATGCTCCTTATCTGTGCCAAAGGAGCAGCCACTTCCCACCTGGCTCACTTTCCTTTCCTGTTCTACTCGTCACCATCCACACACAGTCCGCCCAGGCCTGCTCCATCATCTCTGTAGTCGGGATACTCACAGCATTCCTGGCTCCCAAACCCAGACTGATTATATTCCTGGTCACACACTCACAGCGTATGGCAAGTTAAAGGACTAATTACACCCTCCCAGCAAGCAGTCCTATTAGAGTGCTAGCCAAGCATCTCATTATTGCTTTCCAGCCAAACATATCATGACCAGGCCTGGATACATCTCATTGCCCACAAACCTACCATCTCATTACATGTTTTTAAGAAAACTTTGCACAAGTCCAGGGCCCTGGACAGTGGTGTCATTAGACCTGTTTTGTCACACCTCATTTTATACCAGTTTGCAACAATCCCTTCATGTGTCTTCTGAGAGGGAGGCTGTGTTTAGTGAAGGGGTGTATGAGTGAGTAAAATTAGAAAAGCTGTCATAAGTACATTTTAGAATCACATGGAGAGTTGTCAAATTTGAAGAATCTGCTAAAAACATAAATTTGTTTATTTTTCAATTTTCCTAAAGACATATGTGCAACATGATGATTTAAATGAAAAAATAGAAACAGAAAAATAATCTGTGGTAATAATAATGTGCTAGTAAGCTATAATTTGGATCATACATCTCTCCAAAATCCTACATATTAAAATCTTGGCCCTCAGTTCAGCAAGGTGGGGAAATGGCATAAGTATAGCCTAGTGAAAAAGAGTTAAGATTCCTGGGATGTGCCTTTGAAGGGGACATTGGGAACTGGGTCCCTTCTGGTCTCATTCTGTTACTTCCTGCTGCAGTGAGGTGAGCGGCTGGGTAAGCAGTGCATAGTGTGTGTACATAACGTGGCAGCCCCCAGACCATATCATGTATACAGTGCAGCTCTGTAGGTGCAAAGCAATCTGAGTTCATTTTTTCCACTCACTATGACCCTTAGATCCAAACATTTACATTAAATAGTGCATGTTTTCTGTAGGTTACATGTGTTAACTGAAATAAGGAGTTGATAGCATAGATATTCTACCTGGTGGAATGATAAGAGAACCATTGTAAATGTTGCAGTTTCAGAGCTGGCCATCACTGCCAAATAATCCTATTCCTTTCCATTCCAAAGAACGATTTATAGGACAGAACTACACAATAGATTCTTGCTCAGGGGAAGGTGAGCAGAATGCTAGAGGTCACTTTTGAGCAAAGGTACAAGTACTATATCCACTCTGTCTTCCTTCATCTGATCACTCAGGGCAGAGGACTCAATAGAGGACTTCAAAGCATGCAGAACTTGGTGAGTAAATAAATGTACAAAGAATGGGTTCTTAAATTACTTCTTGGCATGAATTATAATAAAATATGCAAATTTTCTGTACAAGTGTAATATATTTGTTTGTGTTAGTTTGTACTTGGAGTTTATATGATATGGAAGATAGCTTTACCACATACATTTTTAGTTTTTATTAAGCATAAATATAATGATAAATATAAAATTATCAAAGAAAAAGTAAGTAAAGATCAATTATTTCCTAAATTTATGGGGACAGGGTGCTGTCTAAGCATTCTTACAATCACATAGTTACAGTGGAACAAGAGTAAAGCAGGGCCTCAAGTACATATATAAATGTACAACACTAAATATTTAACAGTTTTAAGAAACTATTATTAATTTTACTTTATATGAAAATACTCCTGTGGTTTTGCTTACAAAAGACTTTTTAAGTATGTGAAATACATAATTAAACATTTATAGGTGAATGATAACAATATCTGAGATTTGCTTTACAGTAACACTTGAGTGAAAGGGCAGAGAAAATGAGTGGGCATATGGCTAGAACAGAATTGGCTTTAAGTCAGCTGGTCCTTATTGTATCCGGGATTGTGAAGAATATTTACCATTTTAACTTCTTTTGTATGAGTGGAAATTTTGAAGCCAGATATCATGATAGGAGGCTGTAAGCTCAGCACCTTGGGAAACTAATATAGCAGGATCACAAGTTGGAACCCAGACTAGGCAAGTTACTGACTTTATGAGACTCTATCACAAAACCATGTGTGCAGGAATAGGTCAGTTACAAAGGCCCTGGATTCGATCTTCATTACTGAAAAAAAAAGAAAATGTTGAAATTAATTCTTCTACAATATATGTAAACACTATTTGAAGTTACAGAATGAACATTTCACAGAATGATACAAAACATGTGTGGATAAACTTGAGATATGATGGAGATGGTAGTAAACTGGACTGAACACGATATTGTGTAACTATACCCATAGAGAAAATATACATGTATGCAATCATTAATTCAACCAATTTAACTCTGTGCCTTTTATGAGCTAAAGACTGTAAATATTGCTGGGAATATAATGCTAAGAAAGATGATTTACTCAAATAATTTATAACGTGGTTGGCTCGTTGGTTCCTTTTTGTGGCAAAATACTAAAAGCAATAAAAAGTAAAACCTGAGCAATTCTGGGCTGTCTTCATCAGTGTCCTTTAGAAGTAAACTGGCAACGACAAAGTGTGCTATGAAATATATCAAATTTTATGCCCCATAACCTCTCTAGCACGGTAGTGATGAAGTCTAGTGTGAGACTTAATCAACTAATAGGATGTAATGAGTTAAAAAGAATGTAGAGTGAGTAAAAGGACAAAATATCATGTCACCTCCAAAAAAAGGAAAGAAAAATCAATGAGTAAGAAGGAGAAAGTCATTGAAAAATAAAGAACAAATGCAAACATTCAAGAGTTTTGACCCAATATCCAGCAGAAAGGCAGGTCACAAAGGAGGCCTGACAAGGCGTATAAGACAAGTCTGATCGTGAACCTAGAAAAACACGCTTTATGGCCAGGATGTCCCAAGAATCTGGGAGACAAGCCTTTGCTCTTTGTATTCTTATGAGACTGAAAATGCAGATGAAAGATAAACAAAGAGGAAATTAAATCTGAAGTTGTAGGCTAAAGTCCTGGCATTTTTCTGACAGAGTGATAAAAGAGAAGAGAGCATTTTAGGAGCTTTAAATAAGCACCAGGGAATGAGTTAGAGGGAAGGAGGACAGGAAACACGGAGAGGGAAGGTCATAGCAGAAACCACTGCTGGCTCGGTAAGAAGAGTGGGGGCTCTAAATTAAGGATCTGCCAGAAGAATAGAGGAATGGGCAAATGTGGGACCTTTTAAGGAATAAGAGACAAGAGAGTGAAGAGTTGGCTGTCAACAACAGGAGAAGGATGATGCCAAAGATGGAAACTCAGAAAAGAGAGCCACAGGTGATCCCCTGCTCCAAGGGAAGAAGAATTCATTAGCTATGAAAATTAGACCTGTTCCAGTCAACTTGGAGGATCCTTAGAACAGGTTTATAACAAAAAGAGAAGACACTGCCCACCATGATACAATATTTATATTTATCTATTCCATTTAAAGACTCCATACTAAGAGTCCAAGGAAATAAAGAAAGAACAGTATGATCAACATAGCTATTATTAAGGGAAAGAAAATACTGAAGTCAACAGTGACATATATTACTAGATACAGTCACCCTAAAACAACACACACAACTCACATAAAAGCAGCCCCAAGAAAGGCCAGTCTATTTTTCTCTATATCATTCTTATGAATTTTATCTCAGGACAGCACCATTTAATGATAAAAGTGGATGTTGTTATCAGGTTTAGAAGTCCTACTGAAAAAGAATTATTCTTTTTGTTGAAGTTAAAAAAAAGTCTCTCTGTTTTTAGAGCAAAAATACTCGGATCTGGACACTAGGATATTTAACTTCCACACATTTGCCTCCACACATGTTTTAAATGGACAGGTGTCAACTCCTCACATATGCTTAATTTGAGTTATTGTACACAAAGTGATGAATTAACATTTCAGGTTTTCCCAAGCTGGTATTTTGCTGATTATCAGCTGATCTGAGAGTGATTTTTCTATCTGTTAACACAGGAGTGCCCAGTAAATACATTATTGCACTCAGCTTACGGAAGGTGGGGGATGAAAGTGCTGATATAAGAAAAGAACTCTGGGTTTCTTAATAGAATGCAATGGAGACTCAAGAAGCTTCTGTTATGCTGATAAGAGCAACTCCTACTCTGCTGTCAAATCAATGTCAGCACGCTTTAGCCATTGTGGAAAATGATTCACAGTAAAGTGTCACGTTGGAAATTAGCATTCAAACTTGACATGTAATCAAATACAATAGACTCTTTCTAATTGGCCATGAGCGAAAGACATGACTGTGAGGAGTAAGAGCTTGCTTGCTTCCATTTGGTGAATGTGTACCTTCACAGACGCACATTATTACCTAGTGAGGGAGGCAACTATATGCTCAGAGGTTCAAGTTCTGAGAGGCATTTTTCAACCAATTTGTGTTTGAGACTCATGGCAGTCCTGAGGGAGAGACATTTTCATCCCCATTTCATTGATAAGGAAACCAGTGTTAATCATGTTTAATGAACTAACCATGTTAAATAATTTATGAATAGCAATTATGAAATTCAAATCTCATACTATATATCTGTTCATAAATTCAGGCTGACAAAATCCCTGAGAACATATTTTTAAAAAGCAGAAAATTACTTTTCTGGAAAATTGTAGCCTGAAGAGGATTTAGAAAGTAAAAGCTGTTGCTTCTGCATGTTGAGACCACTGGCCACTCTTTCAGCCTAGGCCCCTCAGAAGCTAGTGCTTGGAGCTACAGTTGGAGTGTGACTGTAATAAAGAACGTGAGCCTCAGAAGCAAATGTGAGAAACAGGAAAACATAGGTGAGTGAGGAGCTAACACAGCAATCAGTTAAAGATGTGTCCACCTCTGCGGTGACCTCAGGACCTTTGAGCAGCAGTAGGATGAGGTTCGGGGTGGTGTAGCTGTGTGGAGTGAGGAGGCACATTTCCCCACGAACTAACATCATAACCAGTGAAAAACATGCCATGTGAGGACACAGACACTCTGGATCCTCGCCACTTCTGGGTGGTTATGCACAAGTATCCAGGTGCAAGGCACTGTGGGAAGTACAAGGGGCTTAGCAAGGTCCCAAGGCAAGGCTCATGAGTGGCTCCTGTTAGAACTTCAGCAGCGACACAGAGGACTGATGTCTGATAGCCAGGAAGAGAGATGGGTCCCCTGAGGAGGAGCTGAAGGAGTACACAGAGGTGGCTGATACATCCAAACACAAATATGTACATAGCATACATGTGTGTGTGCATATATGTGATCATTCATCAACAGTTCAAGAACAATTACTCAAAATTAATATGTGGCTAATTTTGTTCTAGGAACAGGAAAAATATGTGCATGTGAATAATTACACACACATACACATGTATACATACAAGTCTCAGGGACATAAATGACCTGAGATAAAGTAATAAACAGTTACTAGCCCTAAGATGCTATCCTTGGTCTTCTAGAATTGTGACTATCTTAATAGTCCATACGTAGTCAGTTCCTCTATCTGGAAGTCCAGGATGAAGGAGTTGATGATTACAGACAAAAGAGACCTGCATGACTGGTATTTAGAAATAACATGACAAAGTTCCATTCCATGTAAGAGACAGACAAGTTTTAGGTAGGCAAATAAAACTTTTATTTCTCTTTTCATGTTGTAGTTCAGTTAGAAAGCACTTACGAAGATGTCTTGAAGGTACATCCATTTGAGTATGAATGACTCAATCTTATCATTTTTAATGACAGAATAATACTCCCTTCTATTAAAGAACCACATCTTTTTTATCCAGTCTCCTATTGATGGACATTTTCACAGAAATTTTAGGAAGAAATGATAACCTAGATGAGATATAATGAAAGTGTGCAATGAGGCAGCAGCTGAAATTGGATGTTGGGTCTGAAAGAAAGAAATCCAGGAAATATTTCAGTGAAGGAACAAACAAGAGATGGAGACTGGTGGTAGAGGAAAAACTCACAGATATCTGTAACGTCCCTCCCATAAGCTGTGACATAAATTAAATATTGATGCCAACAGCAAAGAGATACTCATGCAGACAAGTTAGTCTCAAAGGAAGGGATGGAGAGATTGATGATGTCTGGGCTGCATGTGCAGGAGGGTATGTGGGGTTGGTGTGTACATTAGTCTCAGTGTGTGTATGTGTGCATGTGTATGCACATGTATGTGTATGGGTGTATGGGTGTGCCCATGAGTATTGTTCAACAGCAGGTGGGAGAGCTGCACTTGTGCAGAGGCCTACAGATTTCAGGAGCAAATCAGAGTAGGCCTAAGTCTAAAATGGGATGGATGAGCACAACAAACTCACAGTAGGCAGGAAGAAAGGTAGAGAGAGCACAGAGCATAGGAAAAGTATTGCTAATAAAGAGGAAAAAGATCTGGCTGATCTGTGCAACAGAGTAGGGAGATTTTTCCAGGGAAGAAAAACTAAGAGTAGTTGGATAGTATAGAGTCAAGGAAGTAGACGGTTCAGGATGACTGTATAAGCCTCCCAGTCTAATTTGGAGATCGCAAAAGATCACTTAGAGGTGTGTTTTGATGTTAGCAGTGAAGTCACAGATGACCGGCATAAAAGAATGCAACATAAAGTAGATCCTAGAGAATTAAAGTGCTGTGCAAGTGGAAATAGAAGGCAAGGGCAGAAAGGAACAGCAGTATTAAATGAGATGAAATATTGATCAAGGTACTGTGCTGGTAGACACATGCATAAGTTTGGTTTCGTTTTTAAAAATACATATTTAATACATTAAAATGCTGAGAAATCTTAGTCCTGGGTGGAATATCTCACTGTGATAGTAGATCAGGGGATAGTTAAGACCAGATGTGTAACGGTGTAGCTATTGTGTGTGCTTGACAAGTGTTTATTTCTTGGCTTGTTTTGGTCACAGCTCTGGTACAGGCCATTTATATGTATTTAATGCCATTATGCCATTTTGAATTGTTTGATCCCTGAGATTCATTCTGGCCCTGCATAAAGACTCTTTAGCAAGCAAAAGCACTGCCTTTTAAGAGAAAACTGTGCAGACTTTTGCTGTAATTGGTGATTACCCTGAGTCAAATTGAAACGCTACTGGTTATTTTGACCTTGGGCAACAAGGGTCCACTGGGTTTTTAATGAACATCTGAGTTAATAAATGTTATTGCCTCCTGGACTTTCATATCCATCACTTGCTGACTTCCCTTTGTATTCCCCAGGAGACAGACCTGGGACATCACTTTCATCAGAATGTGGGAGGCCACTTATTGTTTCAAAGGATATCCATCTCATTTCAAAAGAAACTCATATTCAAATACAAGTATGTTCAGGGCATAGCCAGTTTTCTTTTGTGTCCTACATGGCACTAAGACAATGGAAAGATCAGAATACTGTTCTCTATAAGAATAAGAACTGGACATAGTGGCTGTGTGGATTCCAGGACTGTGGGAAACTGCATGTAATTAGTGAAGAGGAGACTAATTAGCACAAGGGTGGAGGCAGGTGATGATGATTTTCTCCAGCTGCCCTTGGCACCTGCTGACTTCCAGTCATCCCTTGCTCATCTGTCTGTGGTCTTCAAATTTGTAGTCTCAGATTGCCCCACTAAGAAACAGACAGAAGACAGGTCAGCACTCTGCTCAGATCATTGATGATAAGCTTTCACCAGTGGCAACAGATCCAAGTCTTGCTGAGGGAACTTAATGACTTCCCATTGCACCCTCTTAGCAGAGTACTTCCTACCAAAGGCCCCTGAAGGGGACATTAGCATAGCAATGTTTGTGTTTTTAGTGAGCATGGGTTTTCTCTTTGGTTTCATTTTGTGTTTGGACCACCCCAGTTTGGTTATTGTCTCACTGTTAATATAGTTGTGATGTTAGCACTGGTGCCCAAGTCTGTCATTAGAACATAACGTCCACTTTCACATAACCTCAGGATGCCATGGATAATGTTCCTTTAGTCCTTGTGATTTCAGAAGGGAGTTCCTTCCTTTAAAGTAAGTAAGTACTGTGGCTAGTCTTAGACTTACAAATACTGAGAGACAGAAGTACAGAAATAAATGTATTAAACAAAATATTATGATGACGGTATTAGAAGCCAAGATTGTATACTTTGCTGGTTTTTAAGAGAAATGTAAATCAAATTATTTAAGTGAAAAAGGCATGGGCCAGGGAGTTAGCTCAGTGGTTCCGGTGCCTGTCTTGCAAGTGCAGGGACCTGGGTTCAATTCCCCGGTAACCACATAACAATACTGGGTGTGGAGACCCACACCCAGCAGCAACCAGTACCACATACCACAGTGCCGGGCGTGGTGGCTCACGCCTGTAATCCCAGCACTCGGGAGGCAGAGGCAGGAGGATTGTGATGTGAGTTTGAGGCTGAGCTCAGGGCCAGCCTGAACCACAAAGAGAAACCCTGTCTCAAAAAACCTAAAAAAAAAAAAAAAGAAAAGAAAAAAAGAAAAAGGCAAAGCATAGCACCATTTAACACAACAGAAGAGTAGGGCCACAGGAGCCAGTAGCTGAAGTTCACTGTGGCTCTCTGACATCTTGCCCTTTCTACTTAATGTGAGGTCTTGTCATCATTCAGTCCTCATGAAGCTAATTCCTGACTCCAGGAACATCCAGCCTCACATCACCACCACCTCCACCACCACCCCAACCACCACCTACAACACCAACACCTCCACCCCCCCACCAACAACACCAATTCTACCAACATCAACACCCCCCCACCAACACTACCAACACTCCCACCACTCCCACCAACACCACCAACACTACCACCACCATCATCACCAACACCTCTACCACCACTCCCAACAACAACAACAACACCAAAGAAAAAGAGGGAAAGAGAAAAGCCTGAGCAATGACTCTACACAACTGTGATTCACTTTCTGATTCCTCTGACTTAACCTTAAGGCCAGTGAGTGAAGAAACATTACACAGACTATGAGGAGGGCTTATAGTTGAGAGTCTTTATTATAAAAACCTTCTGCAGTGGAGGTAGAGTCTTCTGAAAGAGGCAAAAGTATGTGTGTGTGGAGAGGAGATATAAATATCTACTGCATGTTGTTAGGGAAGAAAAGAAGAAAATAGTGATTGTAATTGGCATTGCTGAGACATACATCATAAATTAGATGGCGGTAGCATTGAACCTTGAAAGACAAGTGTGAGACCACAAAGGCCAAGCATGACTAAGAAAAAGGTAGTCCTCTGTGCCCCAAAAATTACTCCAGGCCGTCAGCATCTGCGTAGGGAAATACACTTATTTCAGCACCCGTCGGGGATCTTGCCTGTGGTGTGAAGGAATTGGAACGAATCTCAGGTTCAGTGGGAAAGATTTTCCTCTTACTTGCCTTTTTTATCAAATGTACCTCCAGCGACTTTATTGAAAATTCAGTGTTAAAAACGTAGGGAGAGAGCAACAAAGGACAAGAAGACTCAATGGGAGGTTTTTGAAATTCAATTTCATTATCAATAATTTCATGTTGAAATTAAATGAGATGACTTCAAAATATCTGTTTCATTTTGCAAGTCCTTTTGCCTGGTCCGTTGTCATTCATGTGAAACACTAGCTTAGTTTAAACAGCTTTTACATTTTCTTTCACTTTAACTTTATTTAATTAGGTGCATAAAAGATCATGGATTTCCTTAAGACTTAAAAGTCAAAGTATTGTAGACTGAGAATACAGATATGCGTTCTGACTCATCTGGTTCATTTCTTTTGCCTCCTGTGTTCCACAATGGACCAGGAACCATATAAAACATATCATGGTTTAAATATAGAATGACCTCCAAGAGTCTTATGTGCCCAAACGTGAGATGTTGAGAAGATAATTGGTTGCCACACAGATTGGCAGAGTAATCCACTGGAGAATTCGTAGCTGCATGTGCTGCTAATTTGTGTGTTGGTCAGAAGGTGCAGATCACTTGGAACATGACCTTGAACTATCTCTCTGTCTCTCTCCATTCCCAGCTCTCCCCTTCTCTGTACCCACTTCCCTCCTCCTACAGGATGGCCACCCTTTTCTTTCCTCTACTATACCTCTCTGCCATGCCTTTTTTGCCTTTGAGCCAATCAATCACAGAGTGAAACTTTAGACCTTTCTTCAAGTTGTGGGTGTCAAATATTTTTTCCCAGTAGGGGAAAGTGACTAAAATAAAGACAATAACAATAAACAAAATAAATGAAGAAACAGAATAGTAGAAAAGATTAAATTTCTGACAAAAACATAGTTATAATTCATATTAGAAGAGTGCTACTGTCCTGCGTAGAGGGAAAAGAATATTATATTTTATATTTCCAAAACTGTCATATGACATTTATTGGGAGTTATATTGTCTTCATAACTAATAATTTATGTATATTTTCTATCAGATCTTAGACTAGTAATAGTTGAGGCAGCTGTCATGGGATAGTATGGATCTATGCTTCGGTGGTAATTTAAATAAATTACAGGCAAAAACATTGAATTGCAAAGTAAGAGAAAGTGGAGATGGATCTTCAGGAGAAGACTTGAGTGGGTCACAGCGCTGCTGCAGAGGGTCACACCAGCCTATTACTGAAGTCAGGAGGGCACTATAATGTGCTGCTGAAGTAGGCTATGATCTAACAGTCACCTCACCTCTGCCTCTGAGTTAGCTCTGGGAACTCCGCACTGACTCATGAGTGATGCAATTTCCATTAGATGATTTCTTCCTGGTGCAGGATACATCTCAGTGTTACTGAGGTTCTGCTGGAATCCAAAGTGAGTACAGTTGGAGAGCTCCTGCTGGAGACTTCTAAGTCTTCATTTCAGGGAACAAAAGCTGGTGGTTGAATGTGCTTGTGCACCTCTTATGTTTGTGTCTCCAGTCTTGCAGGGGAATTAGGTGGGTTCCATGTGTCTAGGATTAACAAAACTTCTGTTACTAGTTTTTAGAAACACATGGTTCGATAGTACATATTTATATGCAAAGCCCAGCAAGAGTCTGCTCCAAAGTTTCAAGATGATAAAGGATGCAAATGTAAAATGAAGGCAGAGATGCCAAATTTGTTTCAGTTTAACTTCCCTGTTACTATGATCCTGTCAGCCCCATAAACCCTACCTATGAGGACACGAAGCTTTGGGGAGACATCTAGTTAAAAGCGGTAAGAGTAGCTTAAAAATGAAAGTGATTGTCATTCTATCTTATTGTGTTACTCCTTTTCAAATCTCAAATCTTACCTACACTGCGCTTCCAGAGACATCAAAGAGACAGAATGTTTACATCCAAAATCACTTACAGTTTCAGAAATGCAGGTTAAAGTCTAATAAATCTATCTTTTACTTTTTCATTAGTCTTAAGAAATTACTAATTCAGTAAAATATCAGTCTCTGGAGAGTCTGATTTTGTGAATGTAATTGTAGAAAATACACACCCGGTCAATGTTATTGTTAACAAATAGATCAAAATCTCTTTAGAAGAAGATATGATAATATGCATCAATATGAAAATAAACATCTTTAACTCAGTAAAAAAAATGTTATATATGATAAACCTTCCAGGCATATATATGTATAACATGATGCATTGTGCTATGCCTGCATGCCAATATCTGTTTCTATGACAATCAGGAAAAGACATACACAAATTTAAATGCCTGTCAGTGAATTGTTCATAAAACATACTGCAAAGCAGGCCTTTGCAGGAGGGCTAATCAATTACTTCTGCATAAGTTAGATTTATCTATTATAAAATAGCTCTAGGATGAATCCCAGATGAAAAATAAAATGCACTGTACTCTGCCTTTGTGTACTGCAGGGATGCACAGACACATGTGAAGAGTTATTTAAATATCTTGATATGTTGTATATTTAAATTTTCTCTCATAGAATAAACAGAAACTGATCAAATTTGGTGATTCTAAGAGCAGAGCTATGAAGTCTAGGACTGTGGTAGACCTAGGTCATAGTCTATGCTTTTGCACAGTTAAGGTTTTACCATGTGAAAATATTTACTTTATATGTAAAGTCAAAGCATTCCTGAAAATAAGAACATGACTAAAAGAGAGAAGCCATTTGCCTTACTTGCTCACAGGGTCATTTAAGTGATTTCTGTAATTTTGACCATGACCGCAGTAGTTTACATCATAGTTCCCAGTGCTTCCAAAGTGTTTTCTCTTCTCTCAAGGACCCAGGATAATCCTCAGAGTCATTGTGCACATTTTCCCATTCAGCACTCTAACTGAAAGGTGGATTGTTTGCTCTGCCTCCTCTCCTTTACTCATCCCAAATACTTCCTTCTACTTCAACAATGAGCAATTGCAAGAGGCATTTCTCAGACTCCTTTGCAGCCATGTTTTTAATGTTGAGGATAGCTTCTGCTATTGAGATATTCTCCCTTGAGGTTTTCAGATTGTCCCATCTTCCTGTTTTGAGGTTGCCCTATGCTAGTGTTGCAGTACTTCAGCATCTCCCTCTTTTCTCCCTGGGTGTTCTAAACACACCGAAGCATTACTGGTAGTGATCATAGCTTCCTGTTTCAGCCATTTTATTTCAGAGTTTACAGCATTAGTGATTTGTTCTTGTTCTATAATTTGACTGATAGATTCATGTTGATAATTGGATAATTGCCTGACTGCATCTTCTCTGTAATATTTTGAGAATCAGAAACAAGATTGAGTTAATAAACATAGTACATAATGAAACTATATAGAAATGGGAGTAGACGTTTTATAATTCCATTTTAAAAAATTTGAGACAGGGAAACCTGTCTTATATTAATTACAGTCAGGATAATTGCTACATTATGCTTGGGAAGAACATGGTTGTGTCTGTCTTACTAGTGACTATCTCATTTGTTCTACCTTTATCCTTTCTAAAATCTAAGTGGATTCATGACATTTTTCAATTAAATTCAATGAACTATAATTCATTGAAAATAGTAATAGTTTTCTATTTGGTAAAATTATACTTTAATTTCAAAGAAATCTTTTACTGGAAGTTGTAAATCTAAGAAAAAACATTTGGTTATTTGATTTACTTGGGGTATGGATTGAATGGTATTCTTCCAGAAAATATGTTGAAATTGTAATGCACAGTGGTTATGAATATGAAAATAGGATGTTAGCACACATAATTAAATTTAGTAAAGTATAATCATTGAATTAAGGTGCATTTAAATCTAAAGACTAGTGTCTATCTAAAGAGAAAGATGTAGAAAGAGAGATACATAAAATAAAAGTCCATTTGAAGACAGAGGCAGGTATTGGAGAGATTCTTCCTCATGGCAAACAATCCCAGAGAACGCTATATTTCCTTGCTGCTAAAGTCAAGGAATATGTGAATAAAATGAAATTCAAGCACATGAAGTAACATGTTCAAACATTTTTAATTAATAATTCACAAAGCTATAATTGTACAACAGGTCTCTCCATTTAAAGCTGATACTCTTAACTCCATGCAGAAGTTATATGGGGAATGGAATCCTTGTATTCAGTGTGGTTAGAACATTTCTAGTAAGTGTAGTTATGTTTTTGTCAGTTCTTCAGTTTTCCATTTGATCATTTTTTTTCTTAGTTTCCTTTATTTCTCTTTACTTCGCTTCCTGTGGATGATCCTTGCCTTTGTTTTTCTGTACAGATCTTGCTAGGGTTTAGCAGCATACCTAACAATTCCATGACATGATGGAAGCAGAACTTTCTATTGCTTCCAACACTTTCCCAATTTGAATAACATTTGAAAATTTAACTTCTATTTATGTGTCTTTCCTCTCTTATTTATAAAATTAAAATAATATTATTTTTATGTTTATCCCATATGATCTTTTAAGCTCAAGAAGAAGAGGATAACCTTGTACAGCCCTGTGTTTCTGTTCTTTGCATTGCTCTGTCCTTCTTCAAGATACTAAGATTCTCACTTTTGCCACAGTCCTGCTTTTTGTTTTTGAAGAACTTGATCTTCTTTGTAGAGACCTCTCTCTAAATGCTTTCAAAATACTTATTAGGTAATTCCAACAGCTGGTTCATCATCTCATTGTAATTATTAATCGAATAGTTTGCAATCAAATAACGATTTTATTCGGTTTTGGTACATTCATTTTCTTTCTTTTTTAAAAATCTTTACTGGTACATTAAATATACACATCATGATTTCAATCCATAATGGGGATTTGTACCAGTATAAGACACAACTTAATTCTCATTTTTTCCCATAGCCCTACCCACCCTACCACCTCCCCATATACATAAAATTTGTTTCCTTACTTTTTTGTTACAATCTCAACATTGTCCGCTTTCACCTTATTTTACATTGAGCATTTTCTATTTCACAATATATAACATACAATGCTAGGACTCATTTACATCTTCATTTTCTCATACCAGAGAAAAGATGCAATATGTACCTATCTGTGCCCTATTTATTTCACTTATGAGGATATCCTCAAGGTATGTCCATTTAAGTAGAAATGATTCAAAATTATCATTTTTTTATGGCAGAGTAATACTCCATTCTGTAGAAGAACCACAGCTTTTTTATCCAGTCTCCAGTTGATGGACACTTGAGTTGTTTCCAAGATGTAGCAATCACAAACTGGGCTGCTATAAACAGTGCACATATGTCACTGTGATATGAGTCTTTTAATTCTTGTGTGTATATACCTAGCAGGGCAATGGCCGGGTCAAACGGGACCATCAATCCTAGCTTTTTGAGGATTCTCCAAACTGATCTCCTCAGGGGTTGTACGAGTCTACAGTCCCACCAACAGTGGAGAAGGGTTCCTTCTTCTCCGCAGCCTCGCCAACATTTGCCGTTGGCTGATTCTGAAATGGCAGCCATTCTATGTGGAGTGAGATGAAATCTCAATGTTGTTTTCATCTGCATCTCTCGAATGACTAATGATGTTGAGCATTTCTTCATATGCTTCTTAGCT